>JAOVVA010000002.1:22195185-22207085 GCA_028565275.1 Leiocassis micropogon | reverse complement strand
GAGAAGTTCATTTAGAGTCACCAGCCTCAGAAATCACCAATTAACAACCAGAACCTCAGATTAGAGCCGTTATGAAGGATTTACAGAGCAGAAGTAGCAGATATACATCTCAATACCAACTGTTCAAAGGTTTCAAGATTATTGTACCTGTATATTTTGGATAAACGCCTTCAGCATTGCTTTACAGTGTAGAAAGAAATAAAAATCATTAGGAAAGACCAAGGAGTTAGAAGGGGTGTACAAACTTTTGAATGGTAGTGTAGGTTGTTTGTGGTGTTGTTTTTTTTTTTCTCTTCTGTAATAACAGATCGTTGTATCACGTTACAAAACTTCCCTGTTTTTGCCCCGAACACGAGCAACACGTAAATCTTTCGACACATGACCTGCCTGTTTAGCCGTGAATATTCTCGTGGTTATTTTTCTAATCCCTATAAAAACATCACAACACAATAAATACGTGTAAAACGTGACGATGCACCAGAGACTCCAACGGTATAATAAGCACCGGCGGGACCGACACTGAGGGTTTCTCGTCTGTAATAAACTCCGGCATGAAGGTGTCCAGTGCACAAATGAGCAAAGCATTATGGGAAAGCTAGATTTATTCCACCTTCTTCTCGATCAGCCTCGCCGAAATTCGGAGCAGAGCCAAGGTTGTGGGTTTAAACACACTGCCTTCTTTTTCATTCTTCTTTCTTGTGTGTTTTATTCTCTCTCTCTCTCTCTCTCTCTCTCTCGCTCACTCACACTCTTCCTTCCTGTTCTACTTCCGCTCATATCTTTCACTTTTGGCAAGCATGCATAGTAATACACAAACCCTCTCGCACACGCACACACACACACACACCCTTAGGCCAAGCTGGCACTCAGATGGCATTACAGCGGGCAGATCGAGGCGATGGAGAGACGCCCGGGCTAGCAGAGAGATGACGAGATGGAGGGAGAAAAAGACAAAAGGAAGTTCAGAGTGAGGCAGCTACTGAATCTCTACCTGTTCAGAAGGCAGCAGAATAAAGCGCTAGAGAAGGTCGCGAACGGCGCCTGTCCGAGAACCGAGACTAGCAGCATCAAAAGCTCGACAGCATCCAGCACAGCATCCGCAAGTGAGCAGAGACAGTGGACGGTCAGTGAACACACACACACACACACACACACACACACATGGAAACGTAACACAACTCTCACACTCTGGCGCTTTTAAACCCTTTTCCCCCCACCGGCTTCATCTTTAAACCTGAATTGTGACAAAGCGATGTGACTTTTTTTTAACTAAAAATGAATCAACTGTAGAGGAAATGTGTGTACGCAGGTGTGTGTGTGTGTGTAGGTTGTTCCTCCTCTTTAAAAAGTCTCACCATTGAGATGTGAAAGAAACCATAAAGGCTATTGTTAGAGCGGTTAAAAAAAAAAATAATAATAATAATAATCCCAGACTTTTTCTTTTTTTTTTTAAACATTTTATTTTTTCTCACTTAAGTGGGAGGTTGATGTGTTATGCTTTGACAGCTCGTGTGTGTATGTATGTATGTGTGTGTGTGTCAGCAGCAAGAGTGTGACAAGTGATGCAAGGCTTCGGTCAGAGTTTTCGCTGGCACTTAAGTGATGAGTCAGCAGTTTAAACAGCTGCGACACCACATTTCATGCCGGCACAAATCGCGAGACACATCCAACCCGGTAGGATACAGTAGCACGGCGTTATGGGTATATGAGCGTACTGTAGGATCGTTTTTGGCGGGACGACATCTACCTGCTCCAGACTTGGCGGTCAGATGTCGTCCCGCCAGAAGGTTTTGATTTGAGGTTTTGATTTGTCGCGATACGGATGCGGTGTAGTTTTCTAATGCGAAAGAAGTAAGGTTTTTATTAAACCTAATCAGGAACTTATGGAGTTTGTTTATTGGTTCATTTAACAGTAAAGGAACTCGATAAATGTTGGCAAACATACTTTTATTGTGATCGTTTGTGCCATTATTTGTATTATATCGCTACCCTCGATACCTACAGTAAATATGAACACTAAAGGGTCTGTTTAATAGTTTTATATATACACTGTATACAGTACCAGTCAAAAGTTTGGACACAAGTTTGGATTAATTTCTCTACATTCTATAACAATGCTGGAGATTGCGAAACTCAGAAATAGCGCACGTCATTAGATAATTAAGCAACAACAGTCAGATGTTATATTAAGACGTGATGGTCAGCTGTTCTGGAACAGTTCTTGCAAGAACAGTATCGTGTCGAGTGCGTTTGCGAAACCCATCAAGCTCCATGATGAAACTGTCTCTCATGAAGACCTTCCCAGGAAAAGCAAGACCAGAACTGAGCTCTGCTGCAGAGGAGAAGTTCATTTCGAGTCACCAGCCTCAGAAATCACCAATTAACAACCAGCACCTCAGATTAGAGCCGTTATGAAGCTTCACAGAGCAGAAGGAGCAGATATACATCTCAATATCAACTGTTCAAAGGTTTCAAGATTATTGCGTGTTTTGGATGAACGCCTTCAGTATTGTTTTACAGAGTAGAAAGACATAAAAATCACGGAGTTAGAAGGTGTATACTGTATATTGTATGTTTTCGATCATGTTCATAATAAGGATCCTGACTACTGTATGTTTACTCTCAGTCACTAAACCCCTGATGTAGGACAAGAACCCCAGAGCACACCTGCTCCTTAATAACCTGCTCGAATCTAACCTGAATCTAAAGTCTCCGAATGATTGTCGCTCTCCTCCTGACGCCGTATATCCAATCACATGCGCCTCACTCGAGATCAGTTGCAGTACAACTTTTTGAAAGAATAATACACTCTGTTTTGCCCAAAAACGGAAAAAAACGCTTTCACAAAAAACCTGGCTCGAAATATTAGTTGAGCTTTTTCTTAAAACTAACTTCGACAAAAATTCGGCAGACTGACTATACGACCCAGTCGTCTAGCCGTCGCTATTTGGCCCTTGTCACAGGAGCTGCAGTTACAATATCTCATTATAACGGCACCTGGAAGTGGGTGTGACCTATTACCCAGCGAGTGAACCTCAGCTCTGGTGGGAATCGTTCTTCAAAGAATACAGTAATTATTAGTATTTAAACTGTAGATCTCGACCATGTGAGCGATGATCTGTCGTTTTTTTTTTTGTTTTTTTAATGGCCAATATTTCTCACATTCTGCCAGGGGACGTGAACTTACAAGATGATCTGTATATTAAAAAAAATCTGAAAGAGCTTTATCGCCAAGTACGTTTGCACATAGAAGGAATTTGTTTCCAGAGATGAAACAACCACACACAAAAAAAATACAAAAATCACTTTATCTCACTTTTATCTTCTCCTTCTTTTTCTGTTATTGGCTTTGATTACATTGCTTAGCATTTCAACTTTAAGAGGCCGTTTTCTGACTGAGCTTAAAAAATAAATAGTTATAGTTTTTGTTATAACACTTACAGTCATTATGTGACTACACCTTTTTTTTTGTGGTCAAGGCCTGTTTTGTGTTTTTGTGTATTAAAAAAAAAAAAAGAAGAAGAAAAACAGAAGCCGAGATCGATTGAAGAATTGTAAATAATAAAAGCGTTATCTGTACGTACATGACCTGGAGTTTCAGTCGGCAGCGTTACTGACTCGTATCACCCGGTTTCAGGGTTCGATCCTGAGCCGGGGTCACCGTCTGTCGGTCATGTCCTCGGAATTGGGGAAGTGTTAGTGCCATGCTTTGCATAACACCACATCACATCACATCACTTGGAGGCTTTTCTGAGAAGTTGAACTTTGAAACCTTGAACTTCTGAATGCTCTGATGGTTGCAATTTCGAAACCACATTCACACTATTAGAAGAATTGTTTCCTCTTATGTTTTACGTTTTTTAACACAAAATGTCTCAATTTTTGTAAAAGGTCCAGTCTTGCAGATCTGATCAGACCAAAAAAAAGCACGTTCTAGCAGATGGACAGATAGATCAGAGAATGTGGTTCTGTATTGAGTGAGTGACTGATGCATAGTGATGTTACTGCTTATAGCTTTAATCTGCCGCACTGTGTTAATTTTTATGCAGACAGTGTGAAAAGTCTATGCGCTATATAGATCCATCTGGCAGAAATGCTGAGGAAGAATGAAGTATTCGTCTTTACCTTTAATCTTCTCTGTTCTACGGTCACTTTTATATTACGCACAGGGTTTGCCTTTTTGTGTATGATATTTACTTTAAGTTTAAATTATTGAACCTACATCAAGCAAAAAAAATGGAATTCTCTAAAGAAATGTGAGAAAAATTATGAATGAGCATCTTTAGAGATCAGCTTGGAGAAGTTGCATGGTAAAGAATCAGGAGTAAAAAACGGAGCTAGTAAAAGTACAAGCATTAAGCATTAGTTAAGGATTAATCAGCTGTGTGTGTGTGTGTGTGTGTGTGTGTGTAAAAAAAAAAAAAACACTTGTTAGTGAGAGTCATCAGAAAAAACACTTAAGTTTGTTAGGGAGCATAAAGATTGGACTTTGGGACGATGGAAAAAAGGTCATGTGACCTGATGAGTCCAGACTGACCCTATTCCAGAGTGATGGGCGTGTCAGGGTAAGAAGGGAAGCGCATGAAGTGATGCACCCATCATGCATAGTGTCCACTGTACAAGCCTCTGGAGACAGTGTTATGATCTGGGGTTGATCAGTCGCTCAGGTCGAGACTCGGTAATAAAATGAGGTCAGCTGACGACCTGAATGTACGAATGACCTGATTATGTTTAAGCACAACCACGCACATCCAACTCTCTCCTTTTTTTAGGAAGATTTTTAGATTTATGTTTGTTTTCCAGTAGCAGAAGTAACAACGTAACATTATACGGTTTAGCAATGATGTAGCGTTTTTTTTTGTTTTTGTTTTTGTGTTTGTGTGTGTTTTTGTTTCTATGGCGATAAAAGAGACCACTGAAAGCTCTCACCCTGAGCGGTGACAGTGACGAGGTGAAGCACGCACCCTTGCTTCTCGAACATTTATCTGATTTTATTTATCCAGACGTCGGACCTACGAGTTCAGGAACCGTGAATTTCTCGGAATAACTGGAAAATCTGTGTCTCTGTGCTGTTTTTCTTTTCAAATCGATCATGGTTTAAGTACGGACTAACGGTCAAATTATTGGCCTCTCTTTCTCTCTCCACATCGTCATATTGAATGTATAGAAGAAGAAAAAAGAACGAGTTTGAACCTGTATAGAAGTCGAGAAGACAGAAGACCCGTCCCTCACTGTAGACATTACTGTATCTGATATTTCTTCTGTTCAGTGTGATGTATTTTGAGCTGCGAGTTCCTGCTGTGGTTTTAATATCTGTAAACTGGTGGTGGGTTTTGTTTCCCATAACTGTTCTCTGAGGTGTGGTTCTTCTGCTTCTTTTTTTTTCTCTACGCTTTCCTGATTGCGAGAGCCAATGTACACTGCAGAAAACACAGCTATTATTATTATTATTATTATTATTATTGTTATTGTTATTATTATTGTTGGTGGATGATTTGCTGACACTAGCACCGAGTTTCAGGAGGCTTTAATAGCTCCATCAGAGCGTGTGAATACGGTAAGGTTCTCAGGTTGAATTATTTAGAGCTCTTGTGGTTTCATGGGGCAGAACCAGAAATCACACTGAACCTAGGGCGAGCCTCACAACACCTCTGTTTACATTCGTCGCAACCGTCACTTGGCATTTTTTAGAAAGCGCTGGTTGCTAGTCGCAAAAAAACAAATCGTTAACCCTTTAATTGGCAAGATTTATGGTTGGAGTAAAAAAAATGTTGTAGATATGTGGAAACTAATCCTGGAAAGGGTAATCGAATAAATCAGTAAAAGGCAAAAGTGTGGGAGAAACAAGCCCTAAACACACACACACACACACACACACACACACACACACACACAGTGTGGTGATTTCATCACAGATTCTGCGTGGTTGTGCTCCGAAGACCTTCATCAGCGACTAGAAAATGGAGGTTTGTTTTTCTAATTTAATCTTTAAAATATGCCAAATTTAATTCAACAGTAGTAATTGTTTAAAGGGTACCTATCATGCAAGATTCATCATTGATCATTCATCAAGATCATTTTAAGACGTTAAACTTATTAAACGTCATCAAAGTATTAAATAAAAAAAGAAATTGAAGCATTTCGTTGCTTTTCGTCCTTAAGAAAAAAAGCTGATTCGATTTTCCCCGTATTGTGACCTCATATAAGAAGCTGTTGCTCAGCTCTGCTGTTCTGTGGTGGGCGTGGCTCATCAATACCTCATTCACTGTACACAGACCCTGAAATGGAGCATATGTAGGAAATATTGGAGTATTTCAGCTGGATGATTAATGCACACCTCAATACAGACCTGCGTTGGCTTATTAATCGAGAAGTAAAATATGGGACCTTTACGTGTAGCATGTGGCTGAGAAATGGATGTTTTGTTACTCTGCCGCTTCTGTGTTTGTGTAGAACAAAAACTGCATTGTGTAAACACTAGAGATGGGGGGTGGGGGATCGATTCAGTTATGAATCTCGATTCTTTTGACTCCAAAATCAAAATTTTTATGGTTAAAAGCTTTCAACCGCATTTTTCTCCAAACTCTGAGCGCTCATTACACACAGTCTCAAAACACTGCAAGCGCTAATTAGTCGAAAATCGCGTGTGGATTCTAACGCGCTCGTAGCCACTCAACCCGCGCGGTCACTGTCGAGTTCCGTGACTTTGGAGGCGTTTGAGGTGGTAAAACGTTGCTGTTTCTTTCTAATCCTACAGGTGGCGCCTTTTGAACTATTCACACATTTTCATTTAGAAATGATAATTATGGCGGAGGTCAGAGATGGACGCTGCTCAGTTATAATGCATGACTAATTCTGATTAAACTCTTTAAACTTCAGTTCAGCGTCCATGTGAACAGTGAAGTCGTAATCGATCACCGATCAGAACAAGTTCGATCGCACTGTAGAGATATCGAGTATGGAAATGTAGCTACTGGGGAGAAATATCATTCAAATATGTTGAAAGAGGTTGAATTTAAAAGCTACAGAAGGACGCAGAGTTAGCGGCGTGACCCGAATACCAGCGAAACATAACCTGTGTACAGTGTTAGACTGTTTGTGGTTTGTTTACATGTGAGGAAATGGGACGCGGCTTCCCATTTCAAGTTCCAGCGCTGTTGTTCTTGACCTACTTAACACTTGAGCTTCTTTACTGACTAATACTAAATAATAAACCTTTAATCATGGAGTTGGGGTTAATAATGACGATTGACAGGTCCTAATGAGCTTAGCAGCATTGACACAAACCCCTTGTGGTTTTCTGATGAGTGGTTTTAAAGTTCAACTGTGAGAAGTCTGGACACCTGAGCCATCGTAGCAGGAGCAGACTCCGCCTAAATCCTGATTACACCTGTATACCTCATCTACAACAAGCCAGCTAGCGTAGCTTTAGCGTCATGTGGCTAATCTTAATTTATACACTAGGGAGCTGGAGCTTATTACAGGAGACTTTGGGGTACGAGACGGGGTGCACCCTGGACAAGGCGCCAACCCATCGCTAGGCAAACATAAACACACACTACCCAGACACCAGTTAGTTTAATCTGCATGTCTTTGGACTGTGCGAGGAAACCGTAGTACACGGAGGAAACCCACCAAGCTCAGAGGGAGAACATGCAAACCGACCCGAGGCGGGAATCGAACCCTCGTCCCTGTACCCCTTTACAGTTATCATGAATGGGATATATATATTTTTTAATTATTATTATTATTCTTTCAAATTAATTCTGTTTCGACTCACTTTTAGAGTCTGTGGTCATTCGAGGAACTGCACGCTCTGGCACTTCCACCTTTCTGAAACCGAGGGGTCGCGCTTGATAACGCATACTATGTTTCTGCTCTGTGTCGCAGGAAGATGACGTCATCAAAGAGATCAACATCACGCATGTGGTCAAAGAGGGGGCGGAGAAGGCGGACCCCTCGCAGTTCGAGCTGCTCAAGGTGCTGGGACAGGGCTCCTTCGGAAAGGTGAGCGCGCACACACACACACACACACACACACACACACGTTCTGCCTCAAACCTTTACATCAAACTCGTAACGATTACCTTTAACGATGGAAGCTGTCACAAAGGCAATGTCCGCTTTATTAGGAACACCTGTACACCTCCGCGTTCATGCGCTCGTCCGTTCAGCCAATCAGGTCTCAGGAGCATGATGAATGACATCATACAGATACAGGTCCAGAGCTTCATGGATACATGGGGTGATAGTGAACATCCATTTGTTTGGGGCGTGGCTGGTAGTGCCAGATGAACCTCAGGATTTCAGCACACACACACACTCACACACACACACACACATTGTAGAGTTTTTGCAGACCAGTGTTTTGGGGTTGGGAATGATTGTGACAAGTGAGATATAAAGCATCATTGTGTCATTTCAGGTGTTTCTGGTGCGGAAGGTGACACCACCTGACAACAATCAGCTCTACGCCATGAAGGTTCTCAAGAAGGCCACACTTAAGGGTATACACATGCAAAACACACACACCCACACACACATGTTTCAAGGACACTGATGCTTTCAGTTATGCCAGTGGTCTTGTGTATTTTCCCACGCTGAAACACACACAACACAACAGTGATTCACACACACTAACACACACAAACAAGAATGTTCAGTAAGAGCTGTAGCTGCATTCACATCTTCAGGATGTTTACTTAAAGGGTACCATTTAGTGGTTAACCGTGTGTGTCTCTGTGTGTGTGTGTGTGTGTGTGTGTGTGTGTGTGTGTGTGTGTGTGTGTGTGTGTGTGTGTGTCTCTGTGTGTGTGTGTCTCTGTGTGTGTGTGTCTCTGTGTGTGTGTGTCTCTGTGTGTGTGTGTGTGTGTGTGTGTGTGTGTGGTTTTGGTCTCTGCAGTTAGCACTGAACCTCCCTAACCTCGTTTTTCTCTCTTCTTTATTTTCTCCTCTTTGTTATCTTTCTTTATTCGTTCTGTTTCTCTCTCTGCTGCTTTGCGAAAGCTTCACTCGTTACTGCTTTCTTTCTTGCTCGCTGCTCTCGCGTTGCGGTTCAGATGCAGCTGCAGCTCTGCCCTCAACCACAGACACACGCGCACATACACACACACACACACACACACACACGCTCTTACACTCATAGTGCTTTTAACTTCCAGTGACTTAGTGGTCTGCTTTTAATTAATTAAAATAATGAAGTATACACCGTATTATTTAATTGTACTCTAGGCTTTTAGCGTTCTATTAAATTACCAACATAATTGATTTTTCTCACAGATTTTTTTTTTTTCTCTCGCTGGGGTTTTTTTTTTTTTTCCACTTTTTTTTTTTTTTTTTGCACATCCTCCTTTACTTCCTTCATTTCATGCATGATGTGTGATGTGCATCATTGAATGTGATCAGTGACTCAGCTATGGAAAAGACCAACTCAGACAAAAATCATTTGGCTCAGCAATATCCTTTCGGACACGTGCATGAATCGTTCATTTCTAACTCAGTAGACTTTCAGTACATCATTTTAATTGACAGCATAAATAATATATGTTTATTCCGAGCCGTGTCTGTATCAATCTAGCTTAAAAAAATAAAGAAATAAATAAATTATATTAAAAAAAAAATATATATATATATATATATATATTGTTTTTGTATGTTAGGAAACTAGATGTTAATATTTGCTATGGTTATTAATAGTAATTATTTAGTAGTATATAGTATATACTAATAGTTACTAATCTACTAACTATATGTTAGAAGAGGTGGGCAAAGTACATGGATCCTGAGCTTGAGTAGATGTAAAGATTCCTTAAGGTAAATATTACTCAAGTATAAGTAAAAGTTCTCTATTTTCATTTGTGCTTCAGTAAAAGGACAAATAAACTCGCATTCAAATTTACTTAAATATCTAAACTATGTTACTTGTATTAGCTCCAAATAGCCGTTTTCATAGTAAAAACTCTCTCTCTCTCTCTCTCTCTCTCTCTCTCTATTGTGAACATACTGGTTTTCTTCTCTGTCCACAATCAGCTCCGCTTCTAATTTTAAACACCTCTTATGTTATTTGGTGTGTCTCGTAGTTACACATAAGATTCAGCAGGTTCCACTTCAAATACTACACGCCAATGTGGTTGAGTAGCTCAACGCCATTCAGAAACCTTGTCACATAAAAGTACAAATATTTGCTGTATGTTTGAGCGGAGTAAAAGTAAAAAGTATCCTCTAATAAAACTACTCAAGTGAACTACAGATACGTGAAATACGTGTACTTACAGTAAGTAAATTAAAGAAGTAATTCAACTCAATTACTTCAGACTTCTTGATATTAGTATATTTATATGTAATACTGTAGCTGCTAAAAACTATCTAATGTAATGGGGTATGTTAAGCAGCACGTCAACATTGTGTGCCTTAAGTTCATTGTGTTAGAAGCAGAAAATGGGCAAGTGTAAGAATGGAAAACCAGTGAACCGGTGGGGGACAGGGTCAGGGACGACAGGTTCGCTTAATGCACGTGTGCCCACCATGTAGTCCGATCTAAAAGAAAAGCCGAACAGGTTAATTCTGGTCCTGATAGAAAGGAGTCAGAACACACAGTGCATCACAGGGTGCCCATGCTGACCCGTATCCTCCACCAAAAGAGTCCAAGGGAATTGGGCAATTACCAAGCCTGTTTACTCCGATCCCGTGAATTTGATGTTGCTTTTTTTGCTTATTTATTTCAGATTATTGTTTTGTACAAAACTTGTACCCTAGTGAGAACTTTACAGCAGAAGTTTGTCTGAAGCACTGATTATTATTCACTCCAAATCTGCACAAAATGACTTCAAACTAGATGCAGTTCAGTTGAAACCGTTTCTAGATCCGTTTAATCTTTTCATGTTTTTTTTTTTATCACTATGACTATAAATTATAATGAATTGTTCGTTCAAACCGCAGTAACACCTCCTCTCACAACATTCACGCTACATAATTACTGCGTTGCTGTTACTCAGAGCTAGCATTGGGCCGGTATCAGGGACGGAATCTCCGCACAAGGCTGTATTCTTGTCTAACTGCTGATCAGGAAGCACTGCTGTTAGAAAGAAAGAAAAAAACGCTGTTTGTCTGAAAAATGCAAAGCGCTCGGGAAAAACCCACTTGTCTTGACTGACTGAATTCTGATAGGAGGCCAACATGAGACCTGTCTCAACTTTAGGAAACCACGCGGACGGGCTGCGTTTAGAGATCCTGTTATGCAAAGAGCCACTTTAAGATAAGCTAAAAAAGAAAAGAAAAAAAAAAAGAGGACAGTCTGCCTAAAGACATAAAACCAACTCTGTTAGATAAGGTTTGATTCTCGTACACAAGAAATTTTTGACCGAGCTGTTGAATAGTGAAACAGACTGATCTGATTAATTTGTTCTGCTTATAAATAATATAAAAATTTTTGAGTCTCATTTTGAACTTATTCCTTTTAAACATGTGATGTTTGTGGCCATTTTACGCAGTATTTCACATAAACAATATTTCAACACCTGCCCGATCAGTGTCCTTTCCTGAACAAGCGCGAGAAATCAGATCAAGTGTTTACATGGCTAATCCAAGGAGGAAGTGTTCAAATCAAACCCAAGATTTGTGATGAAACCGTACACACAATCATTCACCAACACCACTTTCTGCACATTTCAGCAATTCGGCTGGGAGTTTTTGTTACAGTACATGCCCTGTACAGTCCTGGCTTAGCTCCAAACCCTTTCCACATAGCTGGAACATTAAAGGAGTTCCTGGGAGGCCAGCGTATCAGACGTGAAGCAGACGGTCTGATCATGGCTCTGGTATCTGGAGTTTTTACTGTACTCTTAGATCTGTGCTCTGTTAAATTGTTCTGTCCAATCGAAAGTCCCGCTTTAACTTGAACA
>JAOVVA010000002.1:22162128-22172481 GCA_028565275.1 Leiocassis micropogon | reverse complement strand
TGTGTGTGTGTGTGTGTGTGTGTGTGTGTTAAAAATAGTGTGTATAGGATCTGGTGTCTAAGATGTTCTGTGTGTGTGTGTGTGTGTGTGTGTGTGTGTGTGTGTGTGTGTGTGTGTGTGTGTGTAGGATCTGGTATCTAAGATGCTCCATGTGGACCCTCATCAGAGACTAACAGCCCGGCAGGTGCTTAAACACCAGTGGATTGTACAGAGAGATCAGCTCCCTAACAGCCAGCTGCAGCACCAGGATGCCAAACTGGTCAAGGTAAAGCCCTTCAGTCCCTACACACTGATCCCTAAACCCTAAACACTCCACTAGGGGTGTTGGACCTGGTGAGGTAGGAGGAGTTTACTAATCTATCTCTGCCTTCATATGATGTCTTTATAGTGAGACTCTCACAAGAGTGTAATCCCCATGAGTCTTGCTCTCTCTCAGCCTACACACTGACCTCGTTACAACTCAGAATAAAACTCCCGATTTATAAGAATTTCTCAGTGACGTCCAGAAGGTTTTCTCTGACCGACGTTTATTCCTGCTCTCTCTCTCTCTCTCTCTCTCTCTTTGACAGGGGGCGATGGCCGCCACCTACTCGGCCCTGAAGAGTTCCCAGCCCACCCCTGAACTCAAACCCATCGAGTCCTCATTTCTCGCCCAGAGACGTGTCAAAAAGCTGCCCTCCACCTCTCTGTAGATCCACACAGAGCACCCCGAGAGAGAGAGAGAGAGAGAGAGAGAGAAGAAGAGAGAGAAGGAGAGAGAGAGAAGGAGAGCACCACTGACGAGAACAAAAGCAGTACTGTAAGGAAAGCCACTCTGAAGCTCTGTGGACTGAAAACGCTCTCTTCACCTCACACGTGCCATCAGCAGGCTCACGGAGCTTAGACAAGCTGTCAATCAAACTCGACAGTGGCTGTGATTGGCAGCTGGAGAACGGAGTGCTGGGATTTCAGTATTCCGTCCGTGTGTGTGCGAGAGTGTATACGTGTACGAGAGTGCCAGATAGAGCTGCTGTTAGGATACACTCGATATCGCTGGCCTGTTTTGCAGTCCTGCTGTTTTGTTCCTTTAATTTTCTTTTTGTTCGTCTTTTGATGTGGGTTTGTTTTTGTTTTTTTGTTTTTTTGTTCTCTCTCTCGTTCGCTCGCTTCGTTTAATGTAAGCGAATAAATCTGTTCGAGTCTGGACGACAAAAAGACTAAACACAGACTGGGAGTGTTTGCAAGTTTTGTTTTTTTTTTTTTCTTCTTCTTCGTTTGAGACGGCTCCTCCATTGCTACAGAAATATAAAAGCATGTACATTAAGACTCTGACCAAGTGCATTGTGGGTACAGGTGGGTAGTTTTTGCATGGCTGCTGATGTGTAAATTGCCGTGTCGTTGCTTCGCCATGCTGCACATTGCATTGTGACGCACTTTTGCACAGGGTTCGGGTGTGTTTTGTTAAAGCAAAAAAAAGAAAATGTTTTTTTTTTTTTTTTTTTTAATCATATGAAAAAATGATGATGAATGAAATCTCCCAAAGCCTGAAGCTCTGTAGTGGCATGCTTAAAGTCTTGTATTTTTCAAAAGTGTGATTTTTCTGGATATTGACTACTGTCCCTTTGTGTTTTCGTTGTTGGTTGCTTCTGGTTCTGTTGTTTTGTTCGTACTGTCAAAGAAAAGTAAAATAAAATAATTTTATAAAAGCATGCTGGGCCCAAATCAGGAAACAAATAGTAAGAGACAGAAAGACAGAGAAGTGACTGCAGGACTTTGTTGCTGTTGGTGTGGTGGAGGGTTTTTTGTTTGATCGTTTTTTTTTTAGTTTTTTTATAAATAATCTCCTCTTCTTGTGTTCAGATGCCAGTCATAAAAGTGTAAGGATTGATTCTTTGCTGTCACACACACTTAGGAAATAGACGATCTCTTCCCAGACTCGAGTGCAAACTTGTGTATCTGAGTCCTTGACAATCTCAAAGGAGCTGGGAAGCTGCAGGGACGTTGCTAAGCGCCTCCCGAGTCTCCTCGATTTCCATCTAAATGCAAACACCCAGAGGCATACACACACACACACACCCGACTGTAGGAGGGACATGCGTGCTGTCCGGTCCTATATTTTTGAAATCGTCAGCTGCCTACATCTGTACTACAGCGTCAAAACACACTGAAAACAATCTGAACCCGAAAAAAAATGATTCAGCTTTACTTTTCATTTTGGCCAAGCCATGCAGGAGAGGAAGACGTTTTTACTTCATGCATTTTTGATGCACCTTTTTCCAAATAATAAAAAAATCTATTTGATCAGCTGATTTGCAGTGTCCAGTAAAGCTGAATCATTTAAAAGTGATTCATTATGCAATTATTTGTATGAAATCATTAAGACAAAAAAAAATGCATAATGAATCACTCTTAAGTTAAAGGTTCAGTAAAAGTAATGAATCACTCCAAAATGATTCCCTTAAAAAGCTTTAACTTGTTTATTTTTTATATTGAATCACTTTTAACTAAATGACTCCACTGAATCAATGAATCTCCAGCAAATGACTCGATTAGATACAGGTATTGAATTGTTTACTCTTTATCGACTCTGTGGTCATTATCCTTAAAAGACAAAGTGGTGTGTGACAGCTGCTGGTGTTTCAGGGCCGAGAAACTACATGAAGCTCCTTTGTACTGTATATGTTGTTAAAGTATACGATCTATATATTTTGTTTCTCGTGTTCAGAAGAAACCTGGCTGGAAGTTTGGTCTAAGACTTCTTTCCTTCTTTAAGCATCAGAGATTTGACCTAATGTGTCACTTGCTTTGATGTTTTCTGTTAAAAAAAAACAAAAACAAAGTAAAAACCTAAAACTGTCTCTTTATTGTAAGAAAGATGGGGTGATTTCTTTGATGTGGGCTGTAACACTGAAACAGGTTGTAACACTGATCCCGCGGGGTGTGAGGTGCTTTTCTGTGTGCGTTTCTATGCGTGTACACGTGTTCCTGGGATGACCGTCTTCTAGAGTGTATGTTTTTGTTCTCTGGAGAACCAGAGTCAGGTCTGGGTCCAGGCTCCGAGTCCTGGTGTCTTTCTATTAAAGTCAGTTTTTCTGCCCTCCACTTTCTCGGTCTCTCACTTTCTGTGCTATACTGTTTGTGACTCCACATTACATTTTAATCATTTTGTGTTGTGACCGTTCAAAATTTCACGAGACAAGCCAAAAAAAAAGTGTCCTAGAAGAAGATAGGAGAAGGAAATACACAAATAATAAAGAACTTCTTTTTAATTATTGTGAATTTTATTGGACAAACTTGTAAACAGTGGCATACTGAACATAATTTCTCAAATGACACGCTTTTTTTTTTTTTTTTTTTTTTAAAGCCTAAATTTGTAAGCACACAATTGTCTAGAATGCCTTTATATGCTTTAAGCTTCTCTGTTCCTACAGCAAGCAAGTTCCTTTAAGACATATTGGTTGGAACTCGGTTATTTAGCCCAGAGCTTTGACCTCAACCCCTTTGGGATGAACTGGAACAGCGTCAGTGTCTGATCTGATCTGTGCTTTATGGACAATTTTTTGTCCACTTTTCAATACTCTTTGTCCGTCTGTCAACAAGCTTTTGTATTCCCTCTTTAAAAAACGCTCTCATAGCTGAATCGACCCCAATATTTACCGCCACGCTCCAGAATCTGGTGGAAAGCCTTCCCAGAAGAGTGGAGCTTATTGTAACAGCAAACAGGTAAACCAGCTATCGGGTACCAAAGTTCAATAAGCATAAACAAGGCTAGTTGTTAGGTTCGTAAATAGCTTGTTTAGATATTACAGATTTGACATTTAGATTTTCTTCCAGCTGAATTTAAAAAAAATATATGCTAAAATTGGTGGCACAATATACTTCAGGTTGTGTTTCTGATGACGGTTAATAAAGTGTGTATCGCTTTAACTCTAACAAACCTGCGATAAAGCGAGAGCATCAGCTGAAACAGCGTTCCAGCATCACTTGCACATTATTAGTGCTTTCTCTGCACTAACCTGTCTGACTCAGCTCACAGGGGCTGGACTGAATCAACCTCATGTCTCAGTTACTGGACTCCACAGATTTTGTCCTCGGTTTTTTTGACAAGAGCCAAGATGGAGTCGAGCATTGGCTCAAAGACATGATGGCCCTCGAGAATCCCAGAAAACTTTAAGCATTGATGAATTTTCCTTAATGCTGAAAGTTGACTTTTAAACCTTTTTTTTTTTACTCTCCGGCTCGTAGTGATGAATCAGTGTCGAAAAATAAGCGCTAATGAGACAAGAGGTTTTAATATAACCGGAGTGCATATAATTTTTGACTTACCCTCATATTTATGTTAGTATAGCGCGCAGGGTTTTGATAGGACGATGTAGAAGAGTTGCTCAATTTTAAAAATGCTGTAGTAGCAGAGACTGAAATGTTCATAGCCGTGTAGAGAGGGTTTGTATTGAGCGCAATGTATGTGTTCGTCGTCGCTGTATCAATTGCAATTTTCATTACTTAATCAATAACTTGGTGTTTTTTTATTACAACTTTAAAATCAATATAATAAAAGAAGGTGGAAATTACCTTAAAAAAAAAAAAGGAATATTTTTCAAGAAGAGTATAACGTATAGGCGGCACGGTGGTGTAGTGGTTAGCACTGTCGCCTTGCACCTCCAGGGTCTGGGTTCGATTCCCGGCCGGGTTCGATTCCCGTCACTGTGCGCATTGAGTTTGCATGTTCTCCCTGTGCTTGGTGGGTTTCCTCCGGGTACTCTGGTTTCCTCCCACAGTCCAAAGATATGCAGGTTAGGCTAATTGGCGTTCCCAAATTGCCCGTAGTGTGTGAATGGGTGTGTGAGTGTGTGTATGTGTGTGCCCTGCGATGGATTGGCACCCTGTCCAGGGTGTACCCTGCCTTGTGCCCTAAGCCTCCTGGGATAGGCTCCAGGTCCCTGCGACCCTGAATACAGAATAAAGCGGTATAGAAGGTGAGTGACTATAAAGTATGAAATAAGGGTTTTTTGTTTTTTTTTTACAAATTAGAAATATAGAAAAATATAGAAAAAAAAACTTTAACTGTAAAAAGAATTTAATATTTACAATAATATAATAAAAATGAGAATATAATAAAATCAAGATTTTACTTGTTAAATCCTGTCTAGGTCGTCATCCTAATAAACACTCCCAAATGCCTTAAGTGTAAATGCATTTTTTTTTTGTTGACATTAACAGTTTATCCATAGCATTTTTACCGTTTTTAAAGCTTACTTCAGTGATGCTGTACATTTAATAAACCTCAAACATACTGCAGTACTCAAAGCAGTGGTCAGATCACACACCTGCGGAAAAGACACGTGGTGTGAAAGAGAAGGGGGCAGATTTTTGCCAGCAGTAGTTTGTAGACTGTAGACTTCATAGAGCAGAAGCTGCATCATCCGTTCTGACAGGCGTGTTGGTGTGTTTGAGGTTCTGAGTGTCAAGTGTGTGGGAGTTTGAAGATGTGTGTGGAAAGCAGATGATGTGTGTGTGTGTGTGTGTCCATGCACACTGCCAGACCTTCACAATCTATTTCAAGGTAAATGTGGGATGCTTCAGTGAACCCTGAAGTTCAGCACTTCCTCTAAACTTAGAAAGATCCTGAACTGTTCTACTTTACCGCTTGAGTCCATTAAAAAAAAAAAAAGAAAAAGACATAAAATATATAATTATATAATGTTAAAGCCAATGTGCAAAAAAGAATTTTCTTTAAATATAGGGCAGAGGTAGTTCACTGGTTAAGGTGCTGGACTACTGAAAGTCCACCCATTAAGGTCCCAGGTTCAAACCCCACAACCACCAAAGTTGACACTGTTGTGCCCTTGAGCAAGCTCCTTAACCCTCAACTGCTCAGATGTGTAAAAAGATGACATTTAATTCGCTCTGGATAACGGCATCTGCCAAATGCCGTATATGTACAGTATATTAGCTCTGACCAGTTTAACAGATGCCAAAATAAGCTGGACAAACTGGAAGTGCACCGTTTACCAACTTTTTACTAGCCACAAAACACTGGAAGGCAGGAGAGCTCACCCTGAATGGGATGCCAGGGTACCACAGGGCATCATGCACACAAACCCACACTTTCAAACCCCAACGGTAATTAAATTGCCTGTTTGGCTAAATCCTGGTTTGTGGGGAAGTAATGCTGCATTAGTCTCCGTAATTCAGAACCTTTCAGCTGTGGGGCAAAAGTATAGAGACAAAAATGTAGTTCAATGTTTTAATGACAGTCAAGATAAGAAGTCCTTTATTCTTCAAAACCTGCTCGATCCGGCTGAGAATAGAGTCAAACAGACGTCTGCGGTACTCTGGTGTCACTCACTCAATCCTTGCCTTCTTGATCGCTTTCTAAAGATCAAGAAAAGAAGACCGCCTCTTAACTGTCCAATGGTGTCTATTGGGTTTAGGTCTTTATATGACCCAGGCCATGGGGCCAGAAGCTGAATATCATTGGCATATAGACAGTTTATCACTAGTTTATTCCTTAATTAGCACAACTAATTAGTGACATCGGCTGTTTTGAACTCAGGGAGGACTATAATACTTATTATATAAACTTATATAAACTTTGCTACATAACCTATACTGTATTTGCATACTGGAATCTGATTGGCTCTTTTCATTTATAATGTCTATCATGGAAACTGAAATGTGCTCGATCGTGGGAAGACGCTTCAATCCGCAGTATACGAGCCACCACTTTAGTCTTTATTTTTTCAGAAGATCTCCATTACCAAACGCTCCACCTGCTTTTCTGTGCCAAGGCCGAAGTGTTCACTAACTCAACCACAGTGTCGAGTAACACGGCGAGCGTATCATCATGCCTAACATTAGCACAGTGTGTCAAACGAATGAACCACATAGAGCTACAGAGGCGCTCTCATGCTTCCTGTGTCTAGACGTTATTGATCTTTTTCTTTTATGAGAAGAAGCTTGTGTGGATCTTACTTTTAAATGAAAGATGATCAGGGTGCAGAGAGTAGCTCTACAGCCATTATCCTGGAAAGTAATAAATTAAAGATGACACATTCATGGATTTTTTTTTTTATCTGCTTCTCTGTTTGTCCACTGTTACTTTATTAGGATAAGGCAAGTAGAGGAACATAAATGGTGTTCATTATCTTTTTTCCTGTATTAAAGAAAACGGCGCAGAGAAACTGTTTATCTTTCTTGCGGACTTTAGTTCTACTTTTTGATATCAGTACAGAACCAAACGTAGCTATTGATGGAAAATGTAGCAGATTTAGCACTTGTGTGTTGTATTCCTCTTTGTCTATGTTCACAGTACAGGCCACATTGCTTAATTCCGATTTTTTTTTCAGAACAGATTTGCACGGCATGACACATTCATGATTTTGTTTCAAAACTCTGGGAATGGAGTCTGTTTAAGTGTGAATTAGCTCTTACTATAAACATTGGTACAGTGAGTACAAAACAAAACAATATAAACATACTGTAAGAGGTGCTGTAACAAAGAGTATTAATACCACCTGACCCATTAGATTTAAGAATGCAAGAGTGTCATGCTATGTTTAAGCATTGTAAGAAAATGGGTGTTAATGGGAGGGTAATGAGGACAAGACAGGATAGCTGCTTATCAAACATATAACTCATTTAATCCTACTTTCACCTCCATGGATGATCAAACAGAAGAATCTCGATCTAGATTTATAAATGATTGACAGAGACTTTTAGGAGCGACCTTACTGATAACTATTCTTGTACTAAATTTGTCATTTAAAAATGTGACCTTTAAAGAAGATACTCTACCAAAACCTAATATAAGCTGTGCGATTATTTATTGCAGGTTTTTTTTTCCTATGTTGAGATCCACTATTAAGATGAAAGTTCATTTGCCTCCTACTGCATCATTTATCAGTGCCAGTCTCCGTTTCTTAGCAACAAGAGAGTTGAGCCACATCACCAAATGTTACGTTTGAAAGTGGTCCAGCACTCGCTGGGCTATTTCTGACCCACGCTGAGGAGGATGACGGGGAGATGAGAGAGAATGATTAATACAGGGTTGTGATAATGCTGATGATGGTGATGGTGAAATGATGATTCTGTTGCTAAGGGCAAAGAAAACATGAATGTGAAAAGAAAAAAAAAGAAGGAATTTGCATCACAACCTCTTGAGAAAAGGCATAACAAACCCAGGCAGTCTCTAAGGTAGGAGGCTTTTACGATGGAAAAGTGAGATGGAGAGTGAGATGGAGAGAATGCATACTGTTTGATGGAGAACAGGGAGCGGGTAGAGGAGGGAGAGCTTGCGTTGCTGTCGAATCAGAAGCAGTTGCCTCATCAGCTGCGTCCAATGACATCAGAGCAGGCTGATTCAGTGCGGGGAAGCTGCTCTGCTGCTGTTATTAATGAATGGAGCGTCTCTCTGCAAACATCTCACCGCTCCTCATCTCTCTCACTCCGTCTCTCGCTGCAGTGAAAAAAGAGGCTTCACTAGCTTTGGTATTGAGAAAATAATTAACCACAATGAAGAAGCAGCAGGAGGAAGATGAGAGCACGGACAGCACTCCATCCTGTAAAGCTCCACCATCTTCCTCTTCCTTATATGCCCTGGTTCCAGAACCGACCCGGAGATCCATCTCTATGGGTGACTTCCGTCGTGCCCAGCCTGGTTCCGAGACGCCGTCTGCCCCTGCCACGGCACCATCGTCCAAACTGGTGACCCCGAGCTCAAGCATGGAGTTCGAGGCGGCTCGACGGCGTCTGCTGGAGGTCGAGGAACGGCGGCGTGTCATCCAGGAAATGGAGCGGCGCCTGGAAGAACTGCGTGAGACGTTCGTTCGCTCGGAGCGTGAAGCAGCCGAGCATGGTGAGCTGGTGGCACGAGTGGCAGCCACTGCTCAGCAGAGCGAGCTTTACGTTTCAGAAAACTCTCAGAAGCTGAAGAAGGGACTGCGCTTCAAGCGGCATCGGCCCACCATCATCTTTTCGTCTATGTTGGGGCTCAGGACGTGTCTACCATGGCCCGTCAAACTCAAATAGCAGTGGGCAAGAAGAACTTCCTCGAAACATTTTTCAACACGGTATCTCTTCTGAGAACAGGGAGGAGAACCCTCATGAGTCCTGCTGCTTCGATGTGACACGCTGAAGCTTCGCTGTCATGCGAAACACCACACTACTGCTCATAGAGCTGTGTGTATGTATGTATGTATGTATGTATGTGTGTGTTGGAGATGCTTCACCGTCTTTGTAGTCGTGGGTGTGTGAAGATGGCAGAGTGTGTGTACTTGTCTTTTTAATTTTATTAGTCTTTCTTATTGTACAGAGAGCGTCTCAGAGGTGCTGTCAAACAGCACGGGGGTCTGAGGTTATGTATACAAGCTCTCAAAACTCCTGCTTCTTTCTATGAAACACATTGCCTACAGCCTGTCCCCAAGTCACGTTTTGCATCATTAGTGACGGTTGCTATATGGGCGCTCCATATATACGACACAGGGGACACAGGGGACACAGGGGAAGGAGCTCTCGTCACCTCACACGTGGCCTCCTTGTACCGCCTCTGCTGCCTAGAAACTCTTCTTGTTAGTTTGCTTCAGAATGTACGGTATTACCAACAGAACCTCCAAGCCTAACATGGATTAATAGATATTTATACTGCTGCTTTATCTTAGGCTGGATTTCTAGAAGGTTCTACATTTAGTTAGTCACACAAGGACCTATGTACAGCCTATGTTTCTTTTGTCTGTGTTTAGGGTTTAAACATTCAGGTACTGTATAAGAGATAAAACACGAAAGATCATAATTGATCCGATGCTTTCCGGGTGTATTTACGCGTTGGCTGGTTCAACAGGGTCGATACTGAACTCACTCAAAGCACCAATGCTGCATTTCTAACTCCATCTGTTGTCTTCTGAGCAGCGTCTTTCATTACAATCAAAACGAGCCAGACGTTAGATCCCGGTCCTATACCCCTTTGAGCTCTTTCTCTGCGTTAGCAGATGTAGTGCACTTGTGAGGAAATTAAGGTACGATATGGAGCTCAGGAGGGATTTGTGTTAGTGGCAAGCGCAGGTTCTGTACTTTAGGATATTCCCGCTCTCTACTTTCACACTGTTTAATGAGCAGAATAACCTTTATGGGAGTTGGATTAATATGAAAATGATCTACACTCCTCTATGTGATCCTCCTTTGTGTAGAAATCCACTTGTGCCTGTGTATATAGAGAAATGCTTCCTGGATTCTCCTTGCAAACACTAAAGGTGCACTTTTCATCATAGATCAGCCAATTAATAAGAAGCATGCTGTGTGTTTGTAAAATGCAAGGATTTTATTTAAAAGATATTTTACTTTAGTTTTTACTCAAAAGGATGCTCTGATACTGCCACA
>JAOVVA010000002.1:22149829-22162028 GCA_028565275.1 Leiocassis micropogon | reverse complement strand
TTAGGCACCATATTATATGCTGTACCAATTTTGTTATACATGTTTATCATGTCTGCATAATTATGTACAAAATCATTTAGTATTTCCATACATATATAAAATACATAGTGCGGCGTGTGTTATAACTCTCACATGTCGCTCTGCGGTACGGGTTTCAGTGAGTCATCGCGGAGGTTGGCCTCCATGACATCGTTAAACTTGGTGTTCCCGATGCTCACTGCAAGCTGGGGGAGAAACGAGCAGCAATGACACAGGGTTCACACGGTGCAAACCGTAAATTCAGATTGATGATCTTTCGAGGGATGATGATGATGATGTTTGTGTACAGAGCAGAGTTTGACCCGGTGAATGTTATCAATAGTCAAGATTCAGACAAGATACTTGAGAGAACTGTAGAGTGGGTGTGATGGTGTGATGCGACCCAACATGAAGTCACCACACTGATGTTAATTATTTTCCAATAACAGTGGACCGTGGCAAAGCACACGGTCAGAGGTGAAAGTTAACTAAGCAATCTTATTTTTACGGTAACTTTTAAGGAGTGACTTTTATTATAACTTAAATACAGGGAGCTAATACAAGCTCAGTATCTTTATAAACTTAAGTCAATTTAAAAAGGTACTCTTCTACTTTTAATCGAGTACAATTATAAATGGAAGACTTTTACTTAAGTACTATGTTATTTAGGGTAACTTTACTTGTACTCAAGTTAAGGATTTGCTTATTTTTCTCACTAAAACTGGAGACTCCTTCCATAAACATTACTTAAGTAGCTTTGAGTACTTAAGTAGTTTCTTTAGTGTAGACGTTTTACTTTAATTCAACTACATTCTATAACAAATATCTGTACTTTCTACTTCGCTACATTTCCGCATTACATAAAAACAGTAGTGGCAATTAAGGCGGTAAACCTACTGACTATTAGCACAACGGCATGATTTACTTTTCTTCCATGACATACAAGGTGTTTGAAATCAGAAGTAAGAAGGAAACAGTACGTACATCTACAGTCGGGAAGCAGAAAGCGAGAAAGACTTTTGCTGTAACTTAAATGCTACAGGGAGCTAATACACGCTCAGTACTTTCTGATATGTAAGTAAATTAAATCAAATAGCATTATAAATGGAAGACTACTTTGACTTAATTACGATTTTACTTAGAGAATCTCTACTTTTACTCAAGTTAAGGGAATTGTCTATTTTGCCCACTAAAACTGGAGTCTCCTTCCACAAACATCACGGTTACTAGGTGCATTTACTTACTTTAAACTTCACTACATGTCTGCATTACATCAGCACATAAAACTTTAGAATGAATATAAAACTTGGTTTTGGAAGATGTAAGAGAAAGTGTGTGATTTTTACCAGTAGCTCAGATGTACTGAGCATGTCGAGCGTGAGCGACTGTATGCGTGAGTAATGCACGCCGAGTTCTCTGTGGATTCCTGAACATTCGATACAGGTGAGGATGCCCAGGTTAGAGGAGAGCCAGGTGGGTTCTGCAGGAGAGACCAGACGTTTTAGTCATTAGTATATGTTCATCCAGCTGTTATCTATAACGTTTATCCTGGGAAGATGAGATTTTCAGCGACCTCGATGGGGTGCCAAAACATTGCAGAGAATAAGCACACACACAATCATACACTAGGGGCAATTTGGAGGTTTTAAAGAAATTACTCATGGTTTAGTTTAGTCACTTCACCCATCCACTGGTGGTTTCCTTAAGTAGCTTCAAGATTCACATAGACAACGCATGATTCTTAAAATTTATAATACATGAGTAATAAGAATAAGGATGTATGTTAAAATAAAGAGAAAAAATTAAAATAAAATCACTATAGTAAATACAATGTGTTGTATAAACATTGAACTAATTGAACACCGGCTCATCCTGTGTACATGCCTATCTTTGGCAGGCACTAATGAATATGCAAATTAAATGGTCATGTGACACACTAAAAAATAAAATAAAAAAAGATATCGGAAGTGAAGATTTTTCTTGTCAGATTCTATCAAATGGCTCTGTGTCCGCCATAACGTTTGTTCAGAAGAAAACTATAATGTGTCTATAAAGTCTTTAACCATAATGTCTCAGGTCACGTAATCTCAACTCCACGGAATGGAGGTTGGGCCTAATTAGCATACTAAAAGTACAGGCTGCACATTGAACATGTATTTCTAATAGACAGATGTGCAAGTTCAAGACAATAACATTTACACCATCATTTATGGTGTACTTGCATAGTCTGAATCAATCTTTAAGACTACAGGTTATCCCTGATTTACAAACGAGTTCCGTTCTGGGAACACGTTCGTAAGTGGGATTTGTTCTTAAGTCCGACAGAGTTGGTCTTGTACACCTTTGACACAAATACACAATGTAAAGCATACCAATCCACTAGAATAAAACCCTGTCCTCTTTCCCCACACTGCCGTAATCGCGCCTGAGGAAATTAATATGTGAAATGCAAATGTTGTCTCTGCGCCCTTAAATCGCGAGGGGAATCCAGGATGCCATTTTGTCTCACAGCTGTTTTCCACTGTATTGGACTGTGAACTCTGTTTTCTTGTGGATTTTCCGAAATAAAGATTATTCACTATCAGGACAGTTTTACAGGACAGACCTTTTTCTATCATCATGCTCCCGGACTGATTCATTGAAACGGGTGAGGCCGACTCATTTCTCCCGCACCCCTACACGCATACACATACAATATAGCAGACTTTAGACATTTTATACATTCACTTATACACTTAAAATAGTGTATATAATTGTAAATATTGGTATCTGGTGCAATGCAGTGTTTATTTTCTGTACAATACACGCGAGTTACTTCCATGATTGCCCCGGAAGTAGAACTGCCGTCTGTTCGTATCTGCGGACTCGAATGTTCGTAAGTCGGGGACTACCTGTCTAAACAGTCTGTGTGTGTGCAGACATTACAAGACGAATCAAACAAACAATTAGGATTCATTATATTATGAATGAGTGTTTGTACCCGGAGCGCCGCAGTCGCAGCAAGCGTCGTTGCCTGGAAGATTCCTCAGGCCTGAAATGATGGACCGCGCCAGATCCTGCAACCCGCTGCCCGGGTACTGCAGCTGATCTCCACCGAGAGCCGTGTTCAGAGCCGCCTCTTTACTGTTCTGGAGTACCGACACCCAACTACACACAGAGAAAGGAACACTAGTTGATCTTAAATTCAGCATTTAACACTTTCCCAATAGACAATCCCTTATCTAGTGTCACTAGTGTCACTTATCTAAGTCAGATGTGTAAAGATTTAAGTGATGGTGGACTATATAAAAAGGTACCACAATACACTCAGGACAAAAGAAAGAGACTCTAAGACTGGAATCATGAGTGTGTGCGTGTGTATACGTGTGTGTTTCAACACCTAGGAGGTTTGAAGGAATGCAATCTATACATACATCATACATTCTTGTTCATCCTCTGCTTGGAAATGATACGTGCGATTATCTGGGAGAAAGAAAGAAAGAGAAAGAAAGAGTGAGAAATGGGTGTGAGACCAGTGAGCCTATCAAGGAAGCAGTGTGGGAGAAGAAAAAAAAAAAAAAACAGCACAGAGAATGTAGGGAGAAATAACAAGCTAGGACAAGCCCTTTGCAACAACTGCTTTTCATTAACACACGCACGCGCACACATGCACACACACACACACACACACACACAGGCTTTCTTCTATATTTAGACACACACACACACACACACACACACACACACTACTCAATCATGGGCTCTATCTCGAAAGAGGGTGGGGGAAGCAAAGAAGTATAAGAAAACAAAGAAAGCTGCATTTAAGTCATCATCATATAGATACATTTAAAGGCTTATAATTGTCTAATATTTCTTAATATAAGAGACTATAATAAAGACATAAAATGTAAATCTATAGGTTTTTGAAATCGTATGTTTTATTGATCAAAACAAAAAACGTGACAAATTCTCCCACATTGAAGACACCAGGAGATTAAATCGTTACAAGATGGTTGGACGTACGTGTCACAAGGGAGAACGTCCTCTTCTCATCGGGGTTGGGCCGAACCTGACACGTGAGGAGGTTGAGTTTGGCCGGAGGTCTGTTAATCTGAGAGAGACACACAGAGCAAATACAACCTGAATGTAGTTTCCCTACAGCATCCGTGACTTTAAAGGATGTGTGTGTGTGTGTGTGTGTGTTTGATGTTAGAACGCTACCGTGCTGTGAGAGATGGTCAGACAGCCGTACTTGACTCCACATTTCCTCTTCTGCCACACCTTCCTGATCCTGCAACATAAAAACACAGAGACATCATGGAACACTGAGATCACGGACTCGTCCGCCGGCTCTTCACTTCACCAGACCTGAAACGCGGCTCAGATCTCGGGGCCAGAACCTCATGGCTGTCGTCCCCCATCATCTAAAGATGGATTTTTATAAAAGCCCTGACCGTGTTCTGGAAGAAAGCAACTTCTCCCGATGAGTCACTGTTTATTTTCTCTCTGCATCTGGACTGGATTTTCTTGGGAAGAAGTCAAAGGAAGTTTTCAACTGCCATTTCCTACCTTCAAGTCGCTCAACACAAACAAGACGCTTGTCCTAAAGAGCGCGGCTCTAAACAAACAAAGTCTTGGGCCGTCTCTCATTCTTCATATTTTTCCTTCCAAAGCTCCAGACCTTCTTGTATGTTTAATGTAGTCTTAAGGCTTCCTCATTCATCTCTCATTCTCACTCCAGTCCCTGTACCTGAGCCTTTTCAAAGGAATGTTTTTTTGTTCGTTAAGCCGCACAGTGACCTATGAGTCATTCAAGCATAAAAAGCATCTAACTTGAGGCATGAACCAGTGAGGAACGGGTAGAGATGATGGCAGATGCTGAACGCTGAGTGGTTGGAAGAGACGAGAGAGGAAATGAGGTCGCTGCTGAGGCTGTTACCTCATTCCATTTAATATATCGAATCTGTGCGGTGGGAGGAACCCAAAAATCCAAAGGAAACGCACATGGACATGGGGAAACCGCGTGAGCTCGGTAACATGATAAAACCCGCGGACGTGGTGAGACGGGAACGGAGGCTTTTTTCTGGCTTGTTTTTAAGCTGACTAACACGCCAACTCATTCATGTTTGAGTCTGACCGTGAGATCCGATCTGTACACCAGTGTGTGTGTGTGTGTGTGTGTGTGTGTATTTGTTATCTCGGTGTGTAATCTTGGAGTCTTCTGAATCTTCAAACCAGACTTAATGAAGAACATGTGAATTATACAAGTACACACTAACACACACATTCAAACGCAATCCACTTCCGTCTGCAGCCCACGTCTTCCCCCGGTCCAGGACTGAGCCAACAATCATCGTCATCATCATCATCCTAATCTTACCATCAGTGTTGGCCCGGGGTGGGGGTGTGTGTGTGTGTGTGTGTGTGTGTGTGTGTGTGTGGGGGGGTGGCTAAGAGAACAAATGAAGTGTGTCTGACAAAGAACATTCTAGTGATTTCCCAATATACACATTAGCGTCTGGTTAAGTGACAAAGTTCGCTAAGTTTGTTTATGATAAAAAAAAAAAAAAAAAAAAGTTGAATAGCATGTGAGCAGAGGATAAACTGTTTGTATATCCTGTCCGATTTACATTTAGTGCACAACACCCGTTAATTAAACTGATAATTATATGCACATCTGTATTTCATTATATAAAGGAAATGAAGCTCCAGACATGACACTCTGGGTCAGACACCAGTCTCGCGCTTAGCACCGTGCACACACATTATTCCCGCAGCACGATTCTACACGTTACGATTGAGGATCTACATGATCAGTGACAACAACATATAAATGCTCGTACTTTATTCCTGTTTTCCACATTTCCCCCCCTGTATATATACACACACAGAGGGGCCTGAAAAATATACGGCTCTCTTCTGATGATCACATGATTGCACCAAGGATGGGGCAACTACGGACATCTTTAGAGGAAACATAAAAGCAGCGGTACCTTGGCATATAAATTTAATCCGTTCCGGAGGCGAGTTCTTAAGGCGGAGTTTTTTATTTGCGAAACGCATTTTCCCATCAGTCATATTTATTACCAATATTACACCAATTTCCATCACTATAATCATATTTTTGCATATAAAAACAAATCAAAACATGTAAATGAAGTAAAATATGAAATTATTAAACATTAAACCTCACTTAATCTTAATTTATGGTTCTTTTTGGCACCGGTTGCTTTAAAAACCAAACTGAAAGCGGCTCCCTTTTCTTCTTGCTGCCGTGCACAAAATGCAAAAACCCCACAAAAAAAAATGCGTGAATTCACTTCGCTTGGCTTTCCACTGACGCAAACAAGAACGGCTCCCGGACGTACGCGCAACTTAGCCGCCGCTCGATTCAGCTCGCTTTGTCCGAGGCAAATTTCTTGCAAAATTTAAGTTTCTTAAGACTGAAATTCTTAAGGCGGGGCGTTTGTATGCCGAGGTGCCATGATTCAATTCGAGTTTTAAAAATGGGCGTAGACAACCATTGTTAAAGTTTGTATACCCCTTTGTATATATGTAAATATACATCTTATTTATTTGGGTTCAAATGTTAAGGCTGATTGGTGTCTCTCCGTTTCAGCAGGAATTTTCGGTAGTGGTGACATTAATTTGTCAGCGTTATGGACGACACTGGGACATGGTTGGTGTTAGGTTGTTTCTCATCCTGTTACAGCTGGTAAAGATTGGAATAATAAGATAATAGGAATAACTTTTGGCACTGAAAACGTTTACATATAAGAGAGGGTGTTTTTCTTTTTTAAGTATTGGGTTAATTATTCTTTATACGTTGTTTTATATATGAAAGACAATGAAATCACGTAAGTGTCTGCGTCTCTAAACTAAATAGGGTTAAATACTGATTATTGTATCCAAACCGGTTCAGATTGCGGCACAGGCGGCGGTCCTGACTCACCCGTCGCTCTTCTTGAGCAGGAAGCCGGATTTCTCGGTGCCGTATTTCTTGTTGCCTTGTGGCTGGTGGATGCTGTAGCCGTGACCGGAGTTCTTCCTGTTTAGATAATCCTGAAATGGAAAAAGCACATCCCCACCATCACCACCACCATCATCATTATGGTATCTTGATTTTTAACATATATCAAAGGCTTTTTTTTCCCCCCACATTCACATCAAGCCCTAACCCTAGCGTACAGCGAGTTGTAGTTACCTCTTTACCCTCCACTTGAAGCTGACTCCTGAGACAGTCACGGAGCTGAGAGAGCTGCTTCACGTGCTCGTCCTCTTCCTGACGAACCTACACACGAGGTTTTCACAAAAACATGAAATGAGCTTAATGAAATCTCTGAGTGCAGGACAAACTGCTGTTTAGAGTTTCACTTTGGTACCATAAACCCAAAACCACTCAATTAACAAATGTGTATAAAACAAACACACGCCTGTTAATTCGCAACCTCCAAGGAACCTTTCATTGAAAGCTGAGGTCTAGACTGAGTGACCAGCATCTACCAGAAAACTCCAGTAATGACATTCCGCTTCTTTTCACATCAGGAATCTATAATCACACTGGCTTGCTGGAATCGCTGCACATGTACAGTATGTGTGTGTGTGTGTGTGATGACGGGGAAGGTTAAAATGTCTTCCTGATCGGTCTTTTACCTGCCAGCTGAATACGAATCCTAATAACAGTGTAACATCACCACCACATCTCAAATCAGTGTTTAGACTTTCTCCAACCTGAATCGAAAGTCTGAAAGTCGCTACGTGAGAACGTGTTTTTATGAGCTTCAACCAAACTAGTTTTTATGCAAAGCAACAGATTTGCTGTAACATGCCCTACTTTCATATGAAAAAAAAACCAAAAAACATCAGGAGCTGGGACGTGAGCTGGGACGTGGACCAGGAATTTCTTTAATAGGGTGTTTGTCCAATATTACGTAATATTGTAGAGCCTTAGGCAGGCAGACACACCGATACCGAACAGACCGAATGAATCCGGAGATTAATGATTTACACTGTAATGTTGGGCAATTCTAGAATTCCACTGTTTTCACCGAGTTCCCTCAGAAGTTCTAACACAGAAATGCCGACCATGCTGTCAGAGTAACTCTTTCTGGAATTCCTTTTGAAGTTCTTTTCACAAGTTCTTGTGCTTTCTTTTCTACACGGTCTCCCAAAAGTCTGCCTTCTAGGGCTGCGTTAACATGGTACCACATGTGATTAATCATAAATAAAGCTTAATGTTTAATAATGATTGAACCCAAACAAAATCAATCACCTCAAATCTGTGGCCTCAAAAATGTGATGCACCGCACATCTGTCTGGACAAATTTACATTCACGGCATTTAGCGGACGCCCTAATCGAAAAAGACCTACATTTTTATCCCATTACACATCAGAGCAGTTGGGGGTTAGGGGCCTTGCTCAAGGGCCCAACAGTGGCAACTTGGTGGTCCTGGTGTTTGAACCCGGGACCTTCTGATCAGAAATCTGACATCTTAACCACGGAGCTAGAAAAAATAAAAAATTCGCCAAATGGAGAATTGCTTAATGCTTAACCAGGATTTGCACTTCTAGAATCATCTTTTAGGTTATGATTTATAGAAGAACCAGTGGTGTCTAACTTTTTAGGTCTAGAATTCAAGAATATTCTAGAATTATTGTATTGAATAATTGCACTGTTGAAAAGTAACTTTGCCTAATCATTTATGATTCTTTAAATTAAACAAATTTAAAAAATCTTGATAAAAGAAAGAAATGCAGTGTTAGTAAACACATTTTTAAGGTCACTTACGCCAGGGTTATTTTTAAAGTTAAAAATTCAAAAACTATGTGTTGAAACTTTAAAATTCAATTCTTAAAAAAAAAAAAAAAAAAAAATCCTTTTTAAGTTATGAGTTGTTCTCGTAAAATCTTCTAAAGAAAAATTCTAAAAAGGATAACAGTGTTGAGAAATACCCAAGTTCATTTAGAGAATAATCTTTTGGGTTATGATTTGTAGAGGAAGCGGTGTTGTTGAAATGTTAAGGTCTAGAATTCACGAATATTCTAGAATTATTGTTAAACTGAGGAGCTCTGGAATAATTGCATTGTTGAAAAATACCTTCGCCTAATCACTTATGATTCTTGAAAGTAAACAAGTTTAAAAAAACTTGAGAAAAGAAAGAAATGCAGTGTTAAACACACTCTTAAGGTCACTTACGCCAGAGTTATTTTTAAAGTTAGGAATTGTAAAAAAAAATCTAATTCCTAAAAAGAATTCGTTCAAGTTATGAGTTGTTTTGGTAAAGAACTTTTCAAGGTCACTTGTTCCGGAAAACTCTTTAAATTGCAGAATTCTAGAAGAATAACAGTGTTGAGAAATACTGTACCTTTTCAAGTTCATTACCTCGAGAATCATCTTTTGGGAGCTTTTATGAGCAATTAGTGTTGTTGAATTTCTAAGGTCTAGAATTCACGAATATTCTAGAATTATTGTTAAACTGAGGAACTCTGTTGCCTAATCAAGGAAAAAAAATCTTGATCAAAGTTTTTTTTAACGAAAAATTCTAAAATAATCCGAGCGTTGCTAGAAAATGTTCCCGTCATGTCCGACTGAATGTCGTTCTGAAGTTATGAGCTCTAGAATAACCGCATCATTGATGAACTTTTCAGTCACTTAGTCTTGAATTCTCTCTGAAGCTATTCTCGATTCTAGAACAGCCGCTGCGTTTAGAGAGAAATTTCTGTGATCGTTTATCCTGGAATGTTCTTCAGACTGCTGAATTTGCATGGTCACTTATTCTTGGATTCTCCTTGAAGTTAAAGGATTCTAAAATAAAAACTGCCAACCTGCTTGAAAATCGTCCGCAGTCATGTTTTCTAAAACTCGCTTTGAAGTTAGAAGTCGAGGCATAACGGTAGTCTCGATGATGAACTTTTCAAGGTCAGGACGCGGTAAGCGAAGCTGTCTCGGGTACATACAGTACGTGTATAGTTCTCTTGAAATTCTCTTTTAATTAGACAACATTTCAATAATACAGCCTCTCTCATTTCCTCTTGTGGGGGGAAAAAAAAAAAAAAAAAAAAAGACAACACACACGCATGCACACACACGTCACGGCCTGCAGTGTATACAGCAGAATTCCAGTTTATCTTTGTTCCTTGTGTCGAGGCCAAACCAGCGCTGGGTGATTAAGTTTAACGTCTGACTCTGACTAAGGAGTCATTACACGGTAATCTGAGACGAGGGTTATTGCAGGAGATACTGCGGCTGCAGTCACGATAAACATGAAACTCAAGAGCTCGTGTTACAGTTACGTAGAGAACATTAACAAAGTCCTTCCATAAAGGCAAAAGAATATATAATCTGCGCCATCTTCGTGTACTGGCCGGGCATACATGTACACATACTGTATGCTTGAAGAGATATACACACACACACACACACACACACACACATACATACATCATTACCGTGTGAACAGAGGCTGCTAGCTTTTCCACAAATGGACTGAGATTTTCAGCGGCTTTCAATCCATCCTGAAAAAAACTAAAAGAAAAGAAAAAAGATCTCAAACATGCGCATTTACATTTCTGTCCTCGTATACTGTAACATTTTATATATCAATCTACAGCATCTATACCGGTACACACTACCAGTCCAAAGTTTGGACACACACCTTATAACTCCATGGCCTTTCCTGATGATGCTTATTTATTATTTATCATTTTCTACACTGTAAAGCAATACTGAATGCGAATCCAATATATGCAGTAATCTCCTTTGAACAGTTGATATCGAGATGCATCTGCTACTTATGATCTGTAAAGCTTCATAACGGCTCTAATCTGACGTGCTGTTTGTTAGAGCCAGTTTCATCATGGGACTTGATGACACTTGCCGATACTGTTCTTGCGAGAACTGTTCCAGAACAGCTGACCTTCATGTCTTAAAACAGCAACGTTTTTTTGTTTGCTTAATTACCCAACATCATGTGTATTATTTCATAGTTTTAAAATCTCCATTATTGTTATCGAATGTGGGAAATAAATCCAAACTTGTGACTGGTACTGTACTGTATAGACACACACTTCTACTTGAGTAAATGTTTACATATTCCATGTTTATTTGGGGAGGCATTTTAGTTTATAAACAAAACACTGGAAGACTCATTGCTGTTTGATGATGTCATGGTATTGCATCATACTACTTTAGAACTGCTGTTGATAAACAAAAAAAAAAGTTTTTTCTTTTTTAAAAAACTTTTTAGATAATTAATGTGTATGAAAGCTGATTTTGTATGTGTTTTTACATGCAAAAAAAAAAAAAAACAAACAAACCTATGATATACTTGCATCCAGAGCCGATAACAGCTGAAGGAGCACTGAACTACTCCCTAGCTTATTGATCTTATAATTATTATGATCTTAATAATTACCTAATAATCATTATCGGTCTAGAAGAATGTAGTCTAGTCACTAACTGACAAAGAACTCATAAAAAAAAAAGAACATAATTAACTTTGAAAATAAAAACAATATGCTTCGAGACTTGATATCAGTTTTATATTCACTCAGAAATCAACCCAACATATTAAAAATGAGCCTCGCCTTAAAATAACGTTTTACTGAAAACCTGTTACACTAATACAAATATTGCTGCCACAGAGGTTGGGTGAAGTCCACACGGCTTACGACATTCAAGCAGTTTGTTTAAAGCAGATAAGTGAATCTCTCTGTTGCAAATACATTCAATGGTCAAAGGTTTATCATCACACCCATGGAATATCACATTCACATCACACACAAAATGATAACAAGCTCCAGTCTTCTGGGATGGTTAGTAGGTAGGTAGATGAGCGAGTGGGTTAGTGGGTGGGTGGATAGGTTGGTAGGAAGGTAGGGGTTGGGCGAGTTGTTTGGCAAGTAGGTGGGTGAGTCAGGTAAGTGAGAGGATGGGTGCGTTGTTAGGTAGGTAGGTACCGTAGGTATGGGTTGGGTGGGTGGGTTTGTAGGTACAGTAGGTGGGTGGGTGTATTGATGGGTAGATAAGTGGGTGAGTGAGTGGGTGGGTAGTTAGAGGTTGGATGGGTTGTTGGGAAGGTAGTTGGGTAGGTGGGTAGGTACATAGGTATTGGTGGGGGAGTGGGTGGGGAGTTAGGGGTGGGGTGGGGTGTTGGGAGGGTAGTTGGGTAGGTGGGTTGGTACATAGGTATTGGTGGGGGA
>JAOVVA010000002.1:22104312-22122716 GCA_028565275.1 Leiocassis micropogon | reverse complement strand
GACCAATCCCGCGTCGATAGAGGCGGCGTTCGGCTTTGGGTTATATCCAATGCGGTACGTCAAAGACGAAGCCTCTTAAAAAACTATTCCAGTAAAGGTGAGTGAGCGGACGTCACACTTCCCAGCACACAGATGACTCTCATCCTTAGGTGTCCAAAATCTGTTGACTCAAGCACATCAGTTAAAAATATTCGACTTACATTAAAACAAACGCTTTAAAAACACTCTAAAGATAGATGATGGCCGTAAAGATTAGGATCTTGGCAGGGAAACTTGGCACATGTACAGAGGGCCTGATGAATATTAGAGGGAAAAAAACCGATCCGGGCTTTTTCTGGGCAGCTCACACAGTGCTCTATTTGAGCTTCATGATGATTAAAATGACTTGATAACGTACATTAAATTAAGAAAAACAGTTGTAAACAAAATGATGTGTTGTGGTTGGTAAGGGTGGGGGCACAATGGACTCAGCTATAACATGCGTCTAATATGAGTTATTATTTAAAAAAGGATTAGGCTTAGTGGTTAGCACTTGCACCTTGAGTGTTCAGGTTCGATTCTCACCTTGGGGTCTATGTGCATGTATTTGGCATTCAGTGTGCAAAAGTCTTGCACATGCAAAAAAGTTTCTACACTTAAAACAAAACACTATAAAAAGCAGTAAAGAGTAATATATAAAGCAAAGTCAATAATCGGTGTGATGAGCCTTTGCTTAAAATATTGTCTCAGCTACAACTGCAATTTTATAAGGAAATTAGGATTTTGTTGTACCTGTTTTCTTTTCCTTTTCTTTTTTTTGTCTGAAGAGTCCTCTGTTACATCAGCGTCTTTTCTGTACTACAAATATTTTCCTGTAAAACAAACTAATGTTTGGAACTCAGAAATCCTGTTTTCATGACTTAAGTCATAAAATAAACATGTATAACAAACCATTTTTATTTTTTTTTTATTACTTCAAGATTCAATTCAAGATTCAAAGAACTTTATTAATCCCAGAGGGAAATTGCTTTGTCTTGGTCATACAGTTACATTGATTAATAAAAAAAATAAAAAGTAAAATTACAAAAAATAAAAATTAAAAGAAAAATACAATAAATAGAAGCAAAAATAGAATAATTTTTTTTTTTTTTTACTTTTGCACAGTACTGTATATGCGTATATTTGGATTTTTTGATGAAGCACAGGATTTCATCTGGTGTTAGCATGAAATCTCGAATGGCTCCAATAGGAAATCATTCATTCATTAATCGTTAACTTTGGAGGCTATCCCAGAACACTTAGGGCAGAAATCAGGGTACATCCTGGACAGGGCACACACACACTACGGGCAATTTGAGAACACCAATTAGCCTAATCTGCATGCCTTGCATGGACTGTGGGAGGAAACCGGAGTACCCAGAGGAAACCCACCAAGCACGGGGGGAACATGTAATCTCCATGCACACAGACCCCGAGGCTGGGAATCGAACCCGGAACATGGAGGTAACAAGGCAACAGTGCTAACCCTACACCACCGTACCAACATATGGAAATCATTTATTCATTCATCTGATATACTGCTTTATCCAGGTTCCCTTGGATAGCCCTTATAGTGTGACTCTACACACTTAAAAGTTGTACAGTTATCCCAACCCAGGGCGTATAGAGTGTAGAGTCACACCATAAGGGCTGGAACATATCCCAGGGAACTTGGTACACCCTGGACTCAGTATAAATATCACATGCTCCAAGAATGTTTTTATTTTTAGGAACATTATTTTTAAAACATGACGGCTTAACCTTTTTAAAAACGTGTTGAGCTTTCTGAATAAGTTCTGTCTTAAACAGTGGTTGTTATGGCAGCGTTACCTTTTGACAGGAATGCTTACTGTTAAGTACATGTGAGAAGATAATGCCGTTGACTCGAGAGATTCTCATCTGAGCTTGTTTATTATCAGTTATCCTGCCAGATTGTTCACTTCTAGAAATGGCAAGATGATTTTATTATTATTTTTTAAAAAAATAAAATCTATACATTCATTAAATTTTTTTAATGGTAAAAGTTCTCAAGTATTTCAGACGTGAAAACGTTTTCAAAGGTGAATGTGTGTGTAAAGTAGATGACACTACAGCACTCAGAAGCTGTAATGAAACTCCAGCGACATGACGGAACGAGCATGAGTCACTCGCCTCTGCCTTTTCAAGAGGACTCTTTCTGTCACTCACACACTCATTCTTTCTTTATATCGAGGTAAAGAGTGTATCAGATTTCTTTTTCCCATGAGTAAATGCAAAATGCTGTGACACCAGTGAAGGAGGGACTCTGACTCTAAAAAAAGAAGAAGGAATTTGAATACGTTGGAAAAATAAAAATAAAGACACGATATGCTGCACACTTTGTAAATGACTTAACGTCCCCAAAGCAGCCTGGGTGTAACTGTCGAACCCAGAGCTGTTGTTTATCCGAAAACCTATGGGTGTCGGATAATGTGTTTAAACTTGTAGAGTAATCCCAACCCAGGATAATTAAAAACTGTCTGAGTTTCTGCTAAACCACTGTAAAGGTAAAGAGGCAGTGAACTAAAGCAATGTCATGGATCATATACAGCACTACTAACAGCTCATTTTCTGTGATTTTCCTTCTACTTTGTCCCTAATTCGGTCAACTTCCAAACCTCATTTCCACCCACTAGTCAGCTCTTGTCTACCATAACACGCTATGAGGAAAGCGTCGTCTGTCCTCTTCTGCATGCATGTAATTACAGACGCCCATACTTCTCTTTATAATGCAGTCAGTTTATGTCAGGTCTAAAAGTCAAATTTTATCCGTATAGCAGTTTTTAATTTTGCCTTAGCTTTGTCTTTGGAAAAAAGCCACGACCCAGAGATTCTATTCAGAAATATGCAGACGACTGCAGGCACTGATTGGTGACATGGCGTACCTGTGAGGGTTGTTTACTTTACTGTTTATTTCAAGTAAATCAGCTTAGACATTTGTTATTTGGCAAGCTACGTATTGTTGCATCATTCCTTCCTGCACAGAAATTTCCAAAGACCCGACTTGACAAGTAGCACCTGCGTCTAGACCCTGTTCCTGCTACATCTCACAAAGACAAAGACCAGAAGAACAGTGTAAAGTCAGGCTGAAACGAGTCAGAGACAAAGCAGTAGAAGTTTGGTATGTTAGAAGGAAAACGAGAGTGGCTAGTTTAGAAGATCTTTCACGGTCTTCGGATTTCTTAAAAAGATCAAAAATATTCGTCACTGTAAAGAGGAGAAAATGCCAACATGGACCGGAGAGGTCTCCGCTTACTGCAAAAAAAAATCTAAAGCGCTAGACAGCTTTGAGAACAAAGCAAGGTCAAGTTACATACAAAACTGTGCTACTGATAGAAACGAAAAATGTAGATAATTATGGTGGCAAAGACTTATTGAAAAGTGAGGCAAGAAGGATTCATACAGCATTTCTAAAAATCTTGCACATTCAAATGAAATAATCAAAGTTTTTGACTACATATACTTTACGTCACAACATAAATGAAGGTATGAACGAAAGCACGGAAGGTAAAAGTCTATCGAAGCTGAATAACATCAGATCCTAAACATCTTCTAAAAACTACTTCTGGTTAGCAAAAAAAAGAACCAGGGATCAAACACTACCACATTTTTAGTGCTATATTCTTATGTTATAAGACCCCCAGAATATTTGGTATGAGGTGTAAACATTAAGACAATGATGATTTCCTTCTTGTAGAACTTTAGATGAAATCTTTCTCCGTCTAGTCGTTGCTGAAGCCATGATGGCATGTGATGTTTGATGATTTTCTATCCAGCTTAAGTTCAACCGAATTCAGACATATTTGGTCTAATTTACTGTTTTTATTTATATTATGACTCATTTTTTTATCAGGGTTCGCGGCATGGTGGCATAGCGGTTAGCATTGTGGCCTTGCACCTGCAGGACTCATGGAGTTTGCATGTTCTCCCAGGTGCTTGGTGGGTTTCCTCCGGGTACTCCGGTTTCCTCCAATAGTCCAAAGACTGTCTGTGCCATATCGGACCGCTAGACCCTACAGCGGATAGTGAGGGCAGCAGAGAAGATCGCTGGGGTCTCTCTCCCCTCCGTTAAAGACATCTACACCACACGCTGCATCCGCAAAACCACCAGCATTGTGGCTGACCGGACACACCCCTCACACACACTCCTTACCCTCCTGCCATCTGGAAAAAGGTACAGAAGCATTCGGGTGCACACACATCAGCAGCTTCTTCTTCAACAGATTCTTTCCACAAACCATCCGTCTCCTCAACAAAAAGGGACCGGACTGATAAACACACACACACACACACACACACACACACACACACACACACACACTCAGATTAACTCAACTACCTCAAAACATTGAGACTGGACTGATAAGTCAACCTGAAAATGCTCTTTTGCACAATATTACTTGTAAATTCGCACAAACTATTTTTTATCTTTCCTGCTACTTACAAGAAACGTTTACGGTTTCTCCTCCAATTACCTCAACTCATTACCTCGTTACCACAAAGTATTGGAATGTGTCATGTTGTCGCGTTGTCACTTTTTCGCTCTTGTTTACACATTTGCACGTCCCCTTTATGTTGTCTCTTATTTGTATAAAAACGTAGATAGTGCCCTGTTAACGTAAAATGTCAATCTGTCTTGTCCCAGCTAGCCGGCTAATTAGGTCTCTAAGTTAGCTAGTTAGTTTTTTGTTAATGTATGTTGTTAATTTATGTTGTATGTACAGTAGCACCTTGGTCCTTGAGGAACGTTGTTTTGTTTCATCGTGTACTAAAACGTTATATGGTTGAAGTGACAATAAAAGCCCACTTGACTTGACTTGACATGCAGATCAGGCTAATTAGCGTTCCTAAACTGTCCGAGTGTGAGTGTGTGATGTTCAGAAAAAAGGAATGAAACGAGCGACATTTTCATGACTCTGATTTGCTATTTCAGGAACTTACTGAAAATAAAAGAGAACCTATAACACAAAAGTGTACATTTTGTAGAGCGCCTCTTAAACATCTCAGGGGAGGCTTTCGAGGGGAGTTTGTGTCCCTTTCAGGGGAACTGAGTTCCCTTTAACTCGCCGTAATTCAAACCATGTGTTTAATACTTATTGGTCAAATTTGAAACCTTCGGGCCTTTATACCCAGTGCTCAGATTAAAAGGCTAACCATTACACCCAAGTCCATTAAGAGAACATTAGGCATTGAATGACAAAAAAAAAAACCCTATTCCAGTTATAAGTAGGAACATTTTATCACCTTCTGTAAGCCATTTAAATTGAGATTATTGGACAATATTAAATAAATAATTAAAAAAAAAACAAAAAAAACTCCCTAGTAGTAAAAACACTGCAATCTACAAAGTGTTGGCTCAGACGTCTAAGGCTGTAGGTTAGTGATCTGAAGACCTGGGTTCGAGCCCTGCTGGTGGTGGGTTGCCACGCCCCATCCGACCCAGCCACTAAGTGCAGTGCTGGTATCATGCCCAGTTAGAAAATAGGAGGGGTGTATCAGGAAGGGCATCCTGTGCCAAACTGTGTGTAGGTTGGAATGGTCTGCTGTGGCGACGCCTCGAAAGAAGGAGTTACATGTGTAATCCAGAAGGCCAGATTTTACACTAAAATATGATTCTTTGAGAACCTGACAAAATATTCCATAAAACATTGACAGCTATTTCTTTCCTGCAGTAAGCACGACTACACCATGTGGACTGAATTCTATGGAAACCTGACAAACCTGTCAAACCCATATGTGCTTGTTATAGATCTCACTCATGATCGTGTCCCTCTTCAGAGTTATAATAAGTTCCACTTTTCTGGGAAGGCTTTTGTACGAGAGGCGTTTAAATCAAATCGAGACTTTTGATTGTGCAGAATGACAGAACACTCCTTTTTTTTCTGTATATGGTAATAATGTCCTTTAAAAGCAGCTCTGGAATCGTGCTGAGAAACTTTTATTATTATTTTTGAACAAAAGCTCATTTTTTAAAGTTTTTTTCTCCTTTTAAAAACTACATTCTTTGGCCTTACTATAAAACCCTACCCTGTGACCTCTGAGGTTTTGCCGACTGCCGCTGATCACATTTGGTTTCCAAGGTGACGCCTGAATTAAAAAGGACTGAGTCATAATTAACATGTCGCGTACCGGTGTGAATCAGACAAAGGCGTTATTCGTGTCACATCCGCGAAACTCTGGGAAATCTGTCATGAAAAGGATGCAATACATGTTTGAGAAATTTAGAGGCAGTAAAGTCATGACTAGAGAGAACCGAAATGAAAGGAATGAAACAGGAAAGTGAGCAGGGACATGGTGGTGTGACGTGGCCCGGTATGAACCAGCCCTACAGGTGATTATTTTCTAATAACACCAAGTGTTTTATTCCTTTTATACCACAGACAATGATCTTGCCAATGCTTACATGTTTATTTATTTTTAGTAATTACTTTAATTTTTAACTTTTAATGTTGTGGAGGGTCTCGGCTGGATAGAAGTTATCATTTATATATACACTGATCAGCCATGACAATAAAAACATTAACATTAAACCCACCTAGCTTTTTGGCTCCGGTTGTGGCTCTGAAGGTGTGCCGTGGTGTCTGGCACCAGGATGTTGCTGGAGGATCTTTTAGGTGCTGTGTGGTGCAGCGTGAGGCCTCCATGGACCAGACTTGTTTGATTGGACCTGGGTGTTTGATTAAATTAGGATCTGGGGAGTTTGGAGGCCAGGTGGCAGTCTTGGGGTCCTTGTCTGCTGGGCGCCGTGGACTGTGGTGCACTGGGTGTTCTAGTGTCACCAGCATTGACTTTTTCCAGTAATTTGTCCTGCATTGGAATTTATGTGAGACATTTAGACTAGACAGGCCACCCTTTGGTCCCAGTGGGCATGGGAGAGCCTTGGGTGCCCATGATGCTGTCACCATTTTACTCGTGTAACATTTTACAGTCCAGAGACATGCAGATTAGGCTAATTGGCGTTCCCTAATTGCCCGTAGTGTGTGATTAAGCGTGTGTGTGTACCGTCCAGGGTGTACCCCGCCTCATGCCCTAAATCTGCTGGGATCCTGAATAACAAGCAAAAAAGACAAAAAAAAAAAAAAAAAAAATCCAAGTTATGTTACTGAGAAACTAGAAAGCTCAAACCTGTCTGTCTGACACTGGAGACAATAAAAAAACGAATCAACACTTTCCAATCATTTAGATTCTATAACTCAGAAGCAGTGGCGTATAATTTTTTTTTCCAAGAAAGATCACGTTAAACGGATATTCATCATCACAACACCAAGGTTTTATTTATTTATTTATTAAAAAAAAAAAAACAAAAAAAAAACACCATTAAACATTAAGTGCTCCCGGCTTTTTTTTTTTCCTTAACAGATGCTTATTTACACGTTACACTAAGACAATTATCTTCTGTCAAATACAATATAAATACAAAATCATTCTCTTCGACTGACATCAGATATAATGCTCATTACACACACACACACACCCTATAAAAATCAACTAAACGATTTCTTTACTAAATGAAATTCATTATTTATACCTCATCATGCAACACACACACACACACACACACACACAGACAGCGAAACATGCTGAAATGCACACATTTTTCAAGTTTGTTAGGACAGGACGTCAGTCCCTCATGTGGGACGAGTAAACGAGAACCCTGGGAAAAAATAAAATATCTAAACATTCAATTCATATAGAGGCAAGTCTTAGGTTCGGTTTTAGAACTGGAGAATCGATAACGTTCACAGAAATGATGGAAACATTAATGACTTTGATGGATAAAATCCAAACCTGGGCTGCAGTTTGAAATAAAGCTTAAGATTTGACAACAGCTTCTATATATCGAGATAATACCTTTTGCTGCACAACTTCAGACGTATTTAAATGAGTCACAGACGGTCTCAGCCTGTCGCCTTATAAAAACAGTGTTAAGCACTAAAGCTTGTTTAAGAACTGAGCTATGACTCGGTTCATCTGCACACACCAGACGAGTTCTGGTTCTGCCTTTAGGAAAACAGGTGGGGCTGGAATTCAGCGTCACAAGAATACAGACACAAAAAAAAATCGTCTTTTGTTTTTGTAGTAAAACAATATATATATATATATATATAAATAGAGTACTGTTAAAAAGTCTTGACACCCCCCCCCCCCCCAAACCTTTATATTTTGCTTCCAAAGAGCCAGACTTTCCTGTATTTTTATTGTAGTCGTGAGGAATAGCTCTCCAGGCTTCCTGAACGACTTTCTTGGCTCGCATTTTTGGCAGGCTTTTCAGTCTAGTCTCTGTATCTGAGCATAAAACGCATCTAACTTAAAGCCATAAACCAGTGAGAAACAGGTGCAGATGATGACAGATGAAACGGACGAGAGGGGAAATGAGGTCGCTGCTCAGGTTGTTACATAAACAACCATTTTTAAAACTGTATGCATGATCATTAGTGGGGGTTCAAGACTTTTTCAAGGTACTGTATGTATTTAAAATCCAACCCTGTTTTTTTTTTTAAAGTAATATTTAAAAGAAAAAATTAAACTCGATATGTCACCACACTTGCACTCTTCAAATTATTTTGCAAAGAAAGTGTTCTAATGTAAAATAAAGGGGAATTATAAAGTAATATGATCAATACATACTATTTAAGTGCATGCCAAAAATCAGTCACTTCATAAATGAAAAAAAAAATAAAAAAAACAAAAAAACAAATATCCAATAGAGAAACGCTTCATCATTATAACAACTTATTTCATTATATAGTATTTGCTTACAGTCATCCCTAACAGCGGCACTGAAGAGATGGTTTAGTCCTGAAAATCCGTCCCAGCTGTATTGACTGCATTTGCAGCAAATCTCCGTCTCTCGTTTCTCTGAATTATCTTGCACACTTGTGTATATAAACAATAATGTAAAACGACTAAAAAAAGGACACAAAAGGATCACATACGGATGAACTCTTAGCTGCCAAAACACGGTACATCCTTGGTGTTGAAGTGGTTAACGCACTCACAGTCTAATCTGAGAGGTAGCAAGAATAGCGCTGGAGAGCTAGATTATTCTGGATTACGCAGCTCTAGGCCAGATCTGGACTTCAAAGGCACGATTTCATATTGCGGACGTGTCTCACTAGGTTTTTCTCTTCTATCGGAGATGAAATACTGGCTTCAGTCAGAAAACAGGGTACTGTTAAACTAAGATACCGGCATTTCTCATTTCTCATGACTGGGGTGGTACGCTTAACATTTTGTACCTTTAGTAGATATCTTTCACCAGTGACAAAGAAAGACCCTTTTTTCAAGAAGCACCATTAGAATCAAGCTAGTCTACTGCTGCCCTCTGGTGGCCAAATGGATATAATCAAATAAAAATAATAATAATAATAATAATTATTATTATTATAAATAGAAAAAAAAAAACAGTACAAATGTTTATCTTTGGACATCATAAAAAAAAACCATAAACATAAACATTCCTGAGTTTCAATTTAAAAACTGAAATAATAAACACAAGGCATTTTCAGCTGGAAACACTATAGAATATGTCTAGAACTAAAATGCCCTATAATTCTAGTCTTTTTTTTTTTTTTTTTTGGCTAAATTACATTACAAGGTACAAAAATATCTTTGCTTTTTGTTCAGAAAATATCTACTGCCATATACTAATTAAGCGTAACTAGCTACCTAAATAACTATGGCTCTAGCAAATCACTTATGGCTCCGTAGCCGAACTAAACCTGTTCTTCAGCTTAGGTTCATCGTGTCTCATCTAGTTCATGTTTTCCCATTTCCACTTCTACATTTTAATGCTTTTCCAGCTCTATGACACCCCATTTGTGCATTTCGAGGCACTTGAGAGCTTAACCTGGGTGTTTTCGAGCAGACACATCAAAATGTGATGAAGAAGGAGGAAGAGGAGGATGAGGATGAGGACTGGGAAACATGGTGTGATTTCAATTCAAATATTCAGATTTTGTCCTAAAAGACTACACATGAGTTAAACATATCTGATCTCGTCTGTTATACTTTATCTTAATCAAAACCATGTAAAAGACTCCTCTAGGGGGCGCTCTGGGATTCAAGTTCATGTCTGAGGATCAGCGTGGAGGTTTTTTTTTTTCGGGGTTTCTGAGATCCTCATCGTTCACAAAATCCCGTGTTCAAGCTTTAGAGTCGAATTAAAACCCGGATATCATATTTCTAAAAACAAACAAACAAACAAAGCTTATAACGTGATACACTTTTGGGAAAAAAATGCCTCACGAAATTTCATTTCCTCGCTTTTCCAACACAGCACATTTCTAAAGGCACCTAGGAAAGGAAAAAAAAAAAAGAAAAAAAAAAAATAGTAGTCCATATTTAAAATGAAAATGAGGACTGTCCCATTACACATTTAGCTAAAAACTGTTGGGACCATTTCACACCCGGACTGAAGGCCACGCCCTCAGCTCTGGAGCAGATCCCCCAGATCGTAGTTAGAGAAAAAGTCTGAAACCCCCTCTCCGTCCTCCAGCCCCCAGAGGTAGTCATCGTGATCAAGAGGAGGTGAGAAACTGACGAATGCGGGGTCAGAGGTCAAGGCTGTGCATGGGAGTTGGTCTTCGGTCATCTGCAGCAGGCTGGGAGGGAGCCCCAGAATGCCCTCGACATCCATCAGGGTGGAGCTGCTACTGTTACCGCTACTGAGGGCCTGGGGTTTAGACGGTGTAGCTGTGAGAAAGAAAAGATTTATTTTTTTATCATCGGATTGAGCACTTCATCAGGGCTTCATCAGGGCTTCATCAGGGCTTCATCAGGGCTTCATCAGGGCTTCATCACGACCTCCAGCGTTCAGTGTTTGTTCGGAGCGTTTTCTTACCTTCTAGGCTGTGCTGCGGCTTGTGCGTGTTCGGATGAGATGGCGTGTTGTGCGGGATGCCATACGAGTGGTCCTTCCTGGCAGAGCTTCCCTTCACTGGGCTTTCGTCCTCAAGCACCTCCTCCGGACACAGATACACCTCGATAGCACCGTTTTTACTCTTCAGGTAGATCTGCATAGACCCCTGCTGGGAAAAAAAAAAGAAGAATGGAACGTATATTATTAAATACATGGACACTGTAGTGTCGAAATGCGGCGTTTCTAAATGATTTAGATGAATATACACAGTAGGGTGGGTGAAAAGTAACTAGGCATTAAAAACTGGTCCATATTTCTAATACAAATTTACTGAGACAAATTGTACTTGTACTTTATTACATAGAAAAATGAAAGCAAATCTTTAAATTTCAACTAGGCTTTGTTCTCTACACCTCCTCCTTTGTGTAGCCCAACAGGCACATGGACTGAGGAGATCTGGACTTGTTGGAGGCCATTCATGAGGTCCGAGTCGTCCCAGTGAACTTCTTGGAAGATGCCGGTCTAACCACGCATGCACGGTAAGAGCAGACCGGGGTGGTGCACCATGGGGTGGCGCACCAGTGATACGACAAGTTCTACAGCCATTAAATATCGCCTAGTTCATTTTCTCCCGTCTTGTAGGTGCGCAGCTTAAATTGCGCATTTGAAAGCTTACTTTAACTCGTATTGGGAATTTAGAATTCTCTGACACATACAAGATCTATCTACGGCAAATAAATCTAAACATGAAAAACCCCCATATAACCTAAGTTTTGAACTTCAACGGTGGGTTTTTGACAAAACACGGCACGTAGAACGACATCGTAGAACTGTGGAGGTGGAAATATAGCGTTTTGCAAAATTAAACTAACTTCGCAATGATAAAACTATTTTGGCTTATTATTTTGGCATGCATGCTTTTTAATACGATTGTGTCTCAAACATGCACAAAATATTCGCATCAGTTTGCATTACTTTTTGCTTCTTTTCCCAAAGTGGAGTTATCTCGTTTTGCTGTCAAACTGTTCATATTGCATATCACACTGATATTTGAATTAAATTCCACCGTGTTTCATTAATGGACTTCCTTTTTACTCTACACTATTGTGCGAGAAAGAATTACAATCATTCAAGGACTAAGACCCTGGAAAAAGAGAGACTGGGACTGGATCTAGGACGAGATGGTCGAATACGTGAAGGAAAGGGTAAGTTGAAGGTCTGACACTCACCTCAGACGCCTCTGGAACCTCCAGCTTTGTCTCAGACGGAGCTTTAACTGCAATCACCGTCTGATCCTGCAGACTCGCTATGGACCGAATGTCCTGATACGTCACGTATCCAAACGTAGGTTCGAGTTAAGAACTAACAGCTGCATGACATCCACATTTATCTAATTCAAATAAAAAAAATTTACGCTGCTCCTTGCTGTCTCACTCACACGCGTACAAAAACGCATCAGCATATAATATTGAGCACCCGTGCACGGGACTGGAAGGATATCTTTGGTTGTCTTTGTTTTCAGTCAGGTCTCGGAGCTGATTGGTGCTGGACTGGATGAGGTCATCCAGAGCGTTCTCCTTCCTGTCCAGCTCAGCGAGTTCCCTCTGGAGAGCGTTCATCTGTGCCGAAGCACTCGCAGAGCCTTCAAACACTCCAGTCACCCTAAAACACACATCCAGAAACAGAAATTCATTTAAATATGGTAGGCGTTCGACTAAACACACTTCTTAATACCAACAAACGGTTCTTCACTCCAGAGGAAAGGTGTTTAGGTAAGGCTTGAATTCTCAAAGAAGACTGGCTGGAGATCTTTCCAGTCAGACAAGTTAAGCACAAAACACGTCTACACACGACATCAGCTTATAATGTTGCATTTCTAAAAAGTGACTGATTAATTAAGTTAAGTTTTATTTGTATAACTCCTCTATGACAGACACAGTCACAAAGCATTTTTACCCAAAATGGGACGCAGATTTAGATCCCCAATGAACAAGCCCGCAGCGCGCTAAACAACCTGGAGAGACACTAGACTTAAAAAGGGAATCCATCCCCGTCTGGGCAGCACCAGGTTGTGGGGTCATAAATCATCATAGTCACTGTACAGAAACAAAGGCCAACAAAAGGCCACGAAATGGGATGTAAAGATGTTGAATGTTCGGTATGATCTTACTGTAAATAAGAGCGGAGTGAATGGGGTTGGACTTGTTTCTCCTGGAAAGTGGACGGGATTGATCATATTATCTTTGGAAGTGGATGGGATTGATCATGTTTTTTCAGAAGTGGATGGGATTGATCACATTTTCTTTTGAATTCGGTGGGATTGGACATGTTCCCTTTGGAAGTGGATGGAATTGGAATTGCACCTCCAGGGTCCGGGTTCGATTCTCGTCTCCGTGTGCATGGAGTTTGCATGTTCTCTCCATGCTTGGTGGGTTTCCTCCAGGCACTACGGTTTCCTCCCACAGTCCAAGGACATGTAGGTTAGGTTAATTGGCGTTCCCAAATTGCCCATAGTATGTGTGTGCCCTGCGATGGATTGGCAACCCTGTCCAGGGTGTACCCAGCCTCGTGCCCTAAGTCTCCTGGTATAGGCTCAGGGCCCCCCCGCGACCCTGAATGCATTAAACGGATTAAGCAGTATGGACAGTGAGTGGATGGGATTGATCACATTTTCTTTAGAATTCGATGGGATTGGACATGTTTCCTTTGAAAGTGGACGGGATTGATCATATTTTTTTTTTAGAAGTGGATGGGATTGATTAGATTTTCTTTAGGAGTGGATGGGATTGGACAGGTTTCCTTTAAAAGTGAAAGGGATTGGTCAGATTATAGGCGGTAATTTTCATGGCAGTGGGTGATATTGGTCATAATTCTTTTTGGAAATAAAAATGATGGGCCATAACCTCTTTGCCAGGGGGGATTTTAAAAAAGCCCCGTGCAGACCGTATTTAATATCACAGCAGTGGCTCATAGGAGGTTCAGGACTTTGCGTTATTCAGGTGAGAGGATCCACAGCATGCGAGAAAACTACGTACAAAGTTATGTCTTTAATGACACTTTGCTTACTAAAGTATTAAACATTGTATGATTGGGGTAAATGTTTAAAATACAGTATTCTTGTCCCATTGTCTCATGTCATGTATTAATCATTTCATTGTTTTTAAAGGACATTACATCTTTATGTTGCGGCATGAGGCATGAAGACACTTACAGCCACTGAATGTGGTTCTTGGATTTCTTGCGGATGAGCTTAACTCCCTCCAGCACGTTGGTGATGTCGTAGATCCTCCTCTTCTGCACCTCCAGCACTTCGGTGGCCCAGTTCAGGTCCAGAACGCCGTCGGCCGACTCGCTCAGCAGCCCCACGAACTTCTTGGTGAGCAAGCCGAGGGAGGTGTCGTAGCGTGTTCGCTCACCTGGAGACTTCGGTGCTGTGGGACGAAGACGAGAATCATTTATTCTTCCATTATTCATCTGCATTATGTACAGTTTGATCTATAAACCAACACTTAGCCTCTATTACATGTAGAATTGGGTAACAATCTGAAATAGTTTTTAGTTTTTTGCATTACGCTTTACCGATACAGGTCTAATGAGACAGAACACTGTATATTACTATAGGGTCAACTTCGTGAGGTTCTAGAAAAAGTATTTAAAAAAATATATTTTAGTCATTTTATTAGGGACCACCTGCTATGTTATTATCGAAATAAATTGGTGATTTGAATTGCAAAGTCTGTCGTAATATCTTAATTCGATATATACAGTATATATTGATATTTAAATATATGTGACAGTGACAGATTTTTTTAAAGTTTTTAAAAATGTACAGAGCCATCTGTTGAATTTTGGAATGAACTAAAATTGTTACGTGTTACCAAGAAGTGCGCGGAATTGAAGGTGTGAGATCGTGTTTTTCAAGTAGATTTCAACTGTGCACTCGTACAGAACGTAGAAAATTTTTTTATAGCGCCATCTGTTGAATTTTGAAATGAACTAATGATTATTTCAAAGTTTATTATTTTTTTATAATATAAGCGCGTTTCCATTTAAATTTCAAATTATCTTCTCTTCCCGTGATGCGACCGCGATGAAACTAAGCCTGTATTTCATCTCAAGCTGAAAACCCCATTAAAATTCGTTCAGTAGTTTTTTTTACGTGCACAAACAAACAGACAAACAGACGGACAAAAACTCCAAAAAACACCTTGATGTTTTCTATTACTCATCTTAAATCACACCGAATCATTTTTTTCTGAAATATCTTCATTATTTATGCTAACTTGACAGTTTTATTATATGGATAGATGATGTAGATAAATGGGATATACACCACCTGTAGGATTATAGAGGAACTGCAACATTTTACCGCCTCGAATATATAAATTCAATAATTTAAAAAATCAATAAGAAATTTATGTTGAAGTCAGTGTGGCAGTACATTCTCATGAATCGCTATAAATACATAACCAAACTGATTTCTGATATAAACAGACGGTAAGCTTTATATCATCCATGTCACCAGGTATTTAAGCCACAATCAGTCTCTCACTCACTCCTCGGGCTGGAGAGTCGTGCCGTGGGCGTGTTCCCTTTTCCTTTGGGTGTTCGGAAATCAGGGTGATAGAGTGGATCCTCCAAATCCAGCCGCCTCTTTGTCTGGGAAAGAAAAGATTCATTAATATAGCGAAGCTTTCTGTACAGTCATTTAACATGGACAGAGCGTCCGGTATCAAGGCTTTGTTGTCATCTTTGCCTGCTTTAATAAGTGATAACAGGAACTGACACAAATATAAACAGATAAAAAGTCCAAGTTCTTTGATGTTTAAAAATGTATTCAAATTGCTTTTTGGTATAAGAGGAATAAAACACTACAAGTTGCATTTTTGTTGTCAGTTTGGAAAGTTTTAGGCAAGCTGTACTGGGTAATAGAGATCCAGTGAGATGTGTACTGATGTGTGTGTGTGTGTGTGTGGGTGTGTGTAGGTTTACGGTTCACTTGAACATAAGTGTCGGCTCAAGTGCTCGCTATTCATCCACTCTGCATGCTCTCAGTGGCCTCGAGACGAGCGCTTAACGACCTCGCGCCTTAACAAGCGTCTGGACGACTCTCATTGTTCACTTTAACACTTCGGCACGATGAACACTCGCGGCCGAATCGAACGGATTACCATGTTTATTCTTTTCAATACGAGTTAAAGACAGGTCTGAGCTTAGGACACGAGACTGCCTCGGGATTTGGAGAAACGACAGACTTCCTCAAAAGAGTCCGAGAGCTCAGGACTGAAAGATGTTTGCTAATTTGCTTTTAAGTAACTGCAGGCTGAACACAGTGCAGTGTTTTACAACACCAGCGTCTGGTGTAAGGAATTTAATGAAACCACGAAATAACATGCAAATCACAGGCCAAGGTTTCAATGTGCATTGTGCCCTGCATGTGTGTCTGTGTGTGTGTGTGTGTGTGGGCGATGAATCCTAAAGGCATTTGCATAAGGTCGTCACTGTCTCTGAATCTGAGACTCGATTTGCATGTGTGTGTGTGTGTGTGTGTGTGTGTGTGTGTGTCAGTCAGAAGAAGAAGAAGCCTGGCATTGTCCCTAAGCTGAACAACCTTTCCACCTGTCACTAACATCTGGACCGAAGACCAGGTGGAAGAAGGAAAGGCCAAGTTTCTGTATTTCGATCCTGTTTTCTTTTCCTCTTTCTCCGCTCTAGAGGAACAGATGCGCACCAGGCGGCTTCTTCGTGAAACCCTAATCTAGACATCTCCGGCGTGTAATTAGGTGTGAGAGAATTAAGCAGTGTTTTAACTCTGCTTGTGATTTGTCCAGCTGGAGCGCAGCAGGAAAGAGTGTGTGTGTGTGTGTGTGTGTGTGAAAGGTTTCTGACTGATTAATGCTGTATTGGAGAAAGAAGAAGTGAAGATATTTGGTACAAGAATCAGGAAGTAGATTTCCATAAATACGACTTTTTGACATATTTCTAAGCGCCCTCGTGCATCACGGCTGTGTCCTTAGGAATATGGCTCCCGTCCAATCAGATTGCTCGGTCGGAACTAACTGTTGTATAATCCCTGTTAAACTAAATGCACCGAAGTGTTTACACACGTTCCTCTACTTCCTGCATTTCCACACTTTTACTCGTTCCTGGCTTAATCTCGGGCTCTACCAGAAGCGTGTCCATGAAAACTCTTTCACAAACTCTAATTCCCTCACTGTTTGTCAAATTCTGTAATATCATGGAAAACAAACAAACAAAAACAAACAGTTATCCTTTAAGAATCTGGGCTCGGATAAAAGAGGTCGGATAACAAGGAAAGCAGAAGTTCTTATAGACCGAATGGGGTAAACGTTAAAGTTTTGGGTCACACCAGCACACACACACACACACACACACACACGAGCACACACACATGGGTAACTAACAGGAAATGTCAGATCCTTTCCTCATATCTAAACCGCACTGATGAGTAAGCAGTCTTTCTCTGCAGTGTAACCAAATGCAACTGGGGACCATCGAGACGAAAACCGAAACGCATTTGTGTGTTTCTGAAGTGACTCGCCACAAGGACGAAACGCGATTTTATCTTGCGAAAGAAGGATTCAAACGTTCAAGTCACAGCCCAGGCCTACATGGCCCTTGCAAGTGCACCTAATTCAGTTCTCACATGAGAGAGTGTGGTTTAGATTTCTAGACCCGAAACACAGCTGAACAATGATGTTGCTTTTTGAAACTGTTTTCAGTGCTTCATATTTGCTTTTATCCAAGAGCTTAAGAGCTTAATTCGCCATTCTGATTGGTCGGGATGTATTGACTAATTATGCAATATCACACAAGACTGAGTGCTATTGTACTGAATCTCATGGACTAGCACAGCAGTGATGCGGCCATATGCACGAATACTGAAGATATCACAGCCATGCTAAAACTGATAGTTGATTTATTTGCTGCCAAATACAATAGACTTGTTTATGAATTTAACGCTATATTGATATATGTACTGTACTTGTCTGATTGCCATAATGGTGCAAAGCAAACTTAACTAAGCCCAGGGTGCCAATAATAATAATAAATAATGAAATGGCAATAATTTAATAAATGAATTAAAGCAAATATATAAACATTCAATTGTGATGCTGCCGATCACTACATTAATGCTTATATTTATCAGTACTTTGCTCCGCCCAGCTCATATAATAACCAAATTCAGCATGGATTCAGGAAGTAACCATAAAATACAGCGGTACATATCTGCAATTGTACCCTTTGTCCTGTGTGTAAAATTGTTTGCTTTGTTAATGTCCATAAGAATTCACACACACACACACACACAACCACACACACTCCACAAGTCCTTTAAAAGTGTTAACGTCATGTTTCCAAAACCTGTACACGTTCTAGTGGTATTATTACCCCGAGCCAGGGGTAGTTCAGTGGTTAAGGCATTGGACTACGGTTCGGAAGATCCCAGGTTCAAACCCCACAACCACCAAGTTGCCGCTGTTGG
>JAOVVA010000002.1:22072579-22101026 GCA_028565275.1 Leiocassis micropogon | reverse complement strand
CCATGCACACAGAGACGGGAATCGAACCCGGACCCTGGAGGTGCAAGGCGACAGTGCTAACCACTACACCACCGTGCGGCCCCGCATACGTTTATATGGTAAGATGAACAGTCGTGTTTCATTTTTTGTGAACTGCTGACAATATTCATTATATTAAATTCGAAATATAACTATTGTTATTTAGAGTGTATATTTAAAGGAAATTACATCATCACAACACATCAAAATAACCCAAGATCGTGCAGTATTTGCAGAGCTTTAATAAATCAAATGAAGATAACATAAAAAAAAAAAATACAGCATTCTGTGGGATAACCCCGATTTACATAAACTTGCCTTGAACCACTGTCTGAGCTGCTATTATAGAAAAATCAGTCCAGCTATTTTTTTTTTTAAACAAAGAACTTTAGCATTACTCCCAACTCTAAACCAACAGCCGTTGAAAGTCTGACCCAACAGGTGCCAGATTCAAAGCACGGAAGCCTACTAACAGGAGCATGTTTCAGCTCGTGAGCAGTTTACACACATGAGCAACAAATGCCCTACTTAATATCACACTGTCAGACTGAAACCACGACTGAGCAAGAGCTCAGTTTTCGCTGAAAAAAAAAAAAACCATAGCGTATGGTGGCGTGATGGAAAGTGAAGCTCCTATTAAAACCAAGATCAATTTGTTTGAAGTGCATTTAATGACTTGATTTATTCCTCTTTTTTTTTTTTTTTTACAGCAGGGTACCAGTCTTTATTGGTTTTTCTTACTCAAGCATGACATGCTATTTGTTTTATCAGTCTATAGTTGCTTTATTGTTGTGTAGCAAGTTAAGGCAAATAGGCATTCGCTCACCAGCCTCTCCTGATCCACGTGTTTGATCTGGCAACCCAAACCCTCTTGAAGTTAAGGCACAAAAAAAAGGCAGCTTCTCATGTTACTGAGAATGAAAATGGTATGAATCATATATTATGTCCGTCACAGTCACTAGATTTCAATTGGACCAATTGGGGATTCCAGCGTTCTCTCCACAGCCATCACTATAACACCATCTGAGGTAGCGTCTTTTCAAAGTATGGTGTATATCCATCCAGGACGCTTCTACAGACTTGCCTTCAAGCGTAATAAAGCTTTCCTGGTAGCTTATTGTGAGCTTATTAAGTCAGTAGCATATGGCTTGAGGTGTAATATAGAACTTCTGTGATCCTCTTAGGTGCAAGAAAACAGGAACAAAAGTATTTTTCTCTCTCTCTCTCTCTCTCTCTCTCAAGCCATGATAAGACATGAAACTCGCATATGAAACCCTGGTCAGGGTGTCAGTGGCGTTTAAAAAAAAGCAGGTTGAGTGAGATTTGTCAAACACCCTATCAAAGTGGACAGGATTGGTGAGAATTTCATCAGAGCCAATGGATCTTTCTTGGATGTCGCCAATGGAATCTCCAACAGATTTGACACAAAAAACTTTGGCGTGTCCAGGATTTATACTACACACACTTCTTCTGCTAGAGCTTCGGTGATCTCCAAACTGACATGAACGGGTCAAACCTGACGAACAGGTGTGTGTGCAGTGTGACGGGAGTCAGAGTAGGAACAGGTGGAAGCGCCATTGCAGATTTATGGCAAACTAAGCAATGTTCAGGACAAATCTTTAAAGTTTATTCATAGAATTCTTAACACATAGCCAATGCGATGAGGACAAACCAGGGAAATAATGCATGAGATCTGATATCTGATGAAAAAACACAGGGCGTGCCCCCCCCCCTCCCTCCCGAAGCTTAGCCCTACAGTTGGATTCAGGGTGTACTGTATACACACTAAACAGATTTCTCAACCCTTCCCCTATGTCTAGCTGGACTAAGCCTAAATAAACCTCAGAACCCGTGAGACCCTTTATATTCTAATACACTCAGACACGCTGTCGGGTTTCATTCACTTGCTGATTTGCAGCGTAAGACCAGCGTGCATTGACAGAGGTGAGGTGTAGGTTTAAGACCGAATCATGAAATCAACAGAAGCAAACCACAGACTAATAATCACCTGGGTGAGGATAAAAATACAAGTGAAGTGTTTGGAAATATGCAAAGTTGAGTTTGAAGATAAGTGAATCATTATTCATGGAAATAAGTTTAAAACACATGTTCCCAATCTTTTTGCATACAGATACTGTTGTAACTGTAAAGTTGCAAAGATAGATTGCATGAACTTTATTTTTATTGTGTGGACAAATACTGTAGATTTTATAGTTTATTAAAGCCATTGAGCTTTCTGTCTTTCAGTTTTCCAGTGACAGGACACGTTATGTTCATGTTAATATCCATGTTAAGTTTTTACGAGTCTACTTATTGTCGAGTTATTGAAATTTTAATTAAGTTCATTTAGTCCATGTGAGCAATGAAATACATTAATAACTTGAATAATAATAAATTTTGTATAAAAAATTTTTTTTTGTTTTGTTTTTTTATTATGGTAACTACATATATTTTTTGGCTGTGCATTTGTGTTCTCCTTGGGAAACCACAAGACCGCACTGTGATTTTAAAGGAAAAGAATATTGTCCGTTCCTCATCGAAAAATATTAGCTCTTCATTCATACATCTACCGTAACTGCTTCCTTAAATTTAAGTTGTGTGTGTACAAGTTTAAGACATCTTGTTGGCATATACTTACTCCATGCCAGCATATACGAGATACAAATAATAAGATACCAATGTCATTCTAAATATCTAAATATATGTAAAAACATGTCTCAAAAACTTTTAAATAACATGTTCCAAAAAAATTACATTTTAATTTCACTATGTAATAAACTTTTAATAGCATAAGTATGATCAAAAGGTAATCATTTTAGTATTAATGATACAGTTAATGCATAGCCTTAACTAATTAGTATTATGCATGTTAAATAATTAACTTACCTAATATCCATACCACAGATCATTTCCATATGAATCAAATAAGACTGAAATAAAATCAGATAATATCCCTCATAATCATTCGTTCATGAGGTCATTTCCATATTACTCAGATCATGGCCATATTAATAACATGGCATTCATATTTCTTTAGATAAAGATCATTTCTATATTATTTCAATCATGTCCATAATAATTAGACTAGGTCAGATAATGTCCATGTTAGATCCCATTATAACTATAATCATCGGGTAATACCCATATTAGTCAGGTAGTATGTATATTAGATATATAATCGGATAACATATGCAGTATGTTAATTGGATAACTCCATGATAATCTGACAATATAGATATTAAGCAGGTAGTATCCACCATCCAATCTAACCAGAAAATATACATGTTAATTGTATAGGTTCCACGATAATCATATCCAGAACATTCATATTGATCAAGTAATATCCATATGTCCATATTAATGACATAATATCCAAACGAATAAGGTAGTATCCATATAAAGTATGTTCATAATAATCAGATAATACCCATATTAATCAGATACTTTCCAATCTATCCAGGTAATACACATGTTCATTGGATAACTTCCATGACGATCAGGTTATATCCATATTAACCAGGTAGTATCATATAAAGCATGTCCATAACAAGCAGATTTGGTCAAATAATGTCCATATTAGATCAGATTATGACTACTGTATTATAATCAGACAATATCCATTAAAAAAATTGATAAATCTACACTTATCAGATGAAATCCATACAACTCAGATGTAATAATCATATCCATACAAATTTGATAATCGCCACAATAATCGGTCAATGCCCATATTCGACAGGTAGTATCCATATTAGATCAGATAATGTCCATATTAATGAAATAATATCCATATTCATCAGCAACTAGCCATAATAACCAGGTAGTATCCATACTAATCAGATAATTTTCATATTAGATAATGCCCATATTGATAAAAAAAAAATAATAATCATATACCATCCATAAAACCAGAAAAGCGTATGTTGATTGAATAATTTCCACAACAATAAGGTAGTATGGACCAGACAATGTCCATATTAATGAGATACGACTAATCCATATTATTGAAATTATGAATCAGAGAGTATGCATATTAATCAGATAATACTCATATTAGATTAGACATTTTAATCAGATAGTACACATATTAATCAGACATTATCCATATTGACAAAAGAAGACAAATGCACTGGAAAAGACAGTAAAATATCCACTTTGCCTGTTTATTTCACGTTTCTATATCAGATAGGGATTTTTTTTTTTTTTTTCATTTTTAAAACATTTCAGAATGTAACCTTGTTTAAGATGTGTAACAGATCAGTGTAGTTTGGTTGAGAAAGTGTGGCTGAGTGAGGAGTGTGTGTGTGATGGAAGAACAGAGGCACTGCAGGCACTATAGTGATGGTGATGTGTGTGTGTGTGTGTGTGAGTGTGTGTGTGAGCCTGTGCTCAGTGCTGCAGTGTGCTGACCTGCACGTACCGAAGCCCAGGCTGTGTGAGAAAGTGAAAGCGGGTCTTACCGGGAGCCGGGTGGAGGGCTGGCGGCCATGCTGCGCCCGTGCTCTGTGCGGGGTGGCGTACAGGCAGTCTGCGCCTCTCCGCTCGGTCGCCGGTGTGTTCCCGAGCTGGGTGAAGTATCCGAGCGGCACCGAGCTCACGGGCGGACTGGCGAGTCCCGGGCTCAGCAGGTCAGCTCTGACTCCGGACAGGAGCTTCTTCTGCGGGCAGGGCAGAACGCCTGGGGCCCGGGCCGAGGCTGGAGACACGCGTCTGGGGGTCCTGATCATCTTAACACACACACACACACACACACACCGATCACCGACACAAACTGCAGCAAATCTCTTTCTGCAAACCGTAGAAATCCTCAAAGTGTGTGCAGCCGCTTTGCTTTGCTTCTGTGCGAGTTCAGCAGATGTGTGTGTGTGTGTGTGTGTATCTGTTTTCCCCCAATAAAACAGAACGTCAGGAATGTTTAAACACACAATCAGCAGGGTGTTTTCTCGCCCCCGAGTCCTGTGTCCTTTGTTCCAGTGGAGGATTGCAGCTTAAACACTGAGATTCATCTCAAATGCACGTTTCATTCAAACCGTTCTGTCCGTTAAACGCACAGATTTCGATGATTTTCTCCAAAAAAAAACGCGATTAAAGCTTTAGATTCCGGTTTGTTTTTTGTTCCCCCCGGGTTGTCGTACTCGGTAGCGCTGAGCTCGGGACTCCAGCAGAGGCGACACTGATCTCTTTCTCTCTCTCTCTCTCTCGCTCTCCCTCTTTGACACCGAGCGCAGTTTTTAGCGCCAAATTACGTCCCGCGAAATTCGGATCTCCCGCGGTTTGAGTCGCGCTCTGATTGGTCGACGGCACGCTGCGGTCCGCGCGCCAACGCATAAATTAGCATAAAGCAGTTGGAAAAGCGGCGCCAGGCTCTGTCTTAAAGGGCCAGTGCACATTTTGTCCCTCCTCAACAAACAGGAACAAAGAACATCTTTAACTCAAGAGTTGTTTTAATGCAAAAGCTAACGATAATAATTGCATTTAAAATGTAAATATTTCCCAAGCATGTCGATTAAGGCTAGAAATACGATAAAGAGATTATACTCTTCAATTTTTAAAAAGTTAGCAGAACTTAAGCTGAAATTACATAATCTCCTATTTTTGTCATGTCTGTGTATTACCGTATTAGTCTTTATCTCCAACAAAATTCATGATTTGGCTTTATTAAATAAAACCTGAAAAGTCTGAACCAGAAAGTAATCTCTACTAGGACTTAGTGGAAATTTTCATTAAAGCATGTGCTTTGTTACCAACAAGCTAGTCGGCTACCACTACTATTGTTATAAGTTTATGATTTTAGCGTTTACTTTCTAAAACAGCAGTCAGTTTTAAAGATTTAACTGACCATATCTATGCAAATTATATAAAGTTAACGCTACTACTACAACCTCATGTAAAGCAGTGAACTTTTGAAGATTTTATTTACGATCAGAGGTGTGACGAGACACATTTGACATCTTCAAGAAAAGAAATTGCATCTCAGTGTGGAAGCAGTCACACCTTACTAATGTCTAGGTGTATTATCTAAGATCTCATCTTAAGTTTATTGCTTATCATTCTATATAAATCGAATCTTAGTAGGTAAGCATGTGGATGTGGATTAGGGCTAGAAATATTCTATAAAGAATAATTCTATTCTTTAATTTTCAATAAGTTAGCAGAACTTAAGTTTAAATGACATGTACATCTCTTATTTTTGTCAGGTCTGAGTGTTAAAGATTTAACTGACTGTATCTATGTTAAATGATCTAAAGTTACCTCTACTACTACAACCTCGTGTAAAACAGTGAACTTTTGAAGATTTTGTTTACAGTCGTCAGTGCAAGAGAACACACATCCTGACATGACACACTGAGGAAACCGTCCTTATTGCATTGAGAGGACGCTTTCTTTGGCTTTTCCTTGTCAGTTTTCACAAATTCTGACGCAGCAAATGTCGCATCTTCAAGAAAAGACAGTTTCAAATTGCATATTTGCTTATGGACAAAAACTTTCTAGTGTGATAGCAGTAAATAAAATCACACAGTATTTATGTTCATGTGTAAGCCTGTTTTTCACCGTATTATTTTATAGTCTTGTAAATTTATTGTTTATCATACTATATAAATCGAACCCGAGTACGTATTCAATCAGGGATGTTTTTTTCCACCTCTTACTACGTCAAAGTCCTATCCTATATCAATGCTACAATATTACAAACTGTGCAAAACATAATTCTAGATTAGTTTTACAAATAACAGTACATTTGTGTGGGATAAATGAATTCTTTTGATAAAAAAGAAAAGAAAGGAAAAAACTTCAGGAATGCTTATCATGTCGACATGGCTATCTTATCAGAGATCTTAGGAATCTTCTTGGGCTCCTCAATTTCCAACAGACAGCTGTAGGACCTGTACACACATATATATACACACACACACACACACACACACACACACGCTTATGTGTGGACATACAACAAACACTGAAATAATTAATGGTATGCATTACGTAAATCTAAACCCAAACCAAATCTATTCTACCTAATCTATTCAAATCTAATCATTAACCCAAAGGAAAACTTATTTATGCATTTATTTATTTTAATAGCTAAAAATGAACCAGGCTATTGTTCCCACAAGGTCAAAACTTTCACATCCTTCCTATCCTTGTGAAGTCATTTAGATAAATATATAAAAAACACTCCACACAGGACTCTATTGTAGGGGTACTGACACGAGACCGCACTCTCACAAGTTAAAAAGCGTCTGAAACCATGCTCTATGTAAAATTCCTTTTATATGCATTTTTTTTTGACCTAGGTACCCGGGTTCAAATAGGATATGTTTTTTCTTTGGGTGTGACAAGACACATCATTTCAGTCTTAATAAATAACTAAAATGTGGTTTAGAGAATTTCCAGAGCGAGTTCACCCCCTTATGTTATTACTCAGTTATATGCCTTAGAGTGTATTATTATTATTATTATTTTTTTTACAATGATTTTTTATACTAAGTGAAACTAGTTATAAGTGTGAAGAGGGTTTGGACCCCTGACAGGTGGAAAATCTTTTTAGCTATTCAAATTAGCAAACAGTTAAAAGCTTTGCATTACTGATCTAAAGGTCCTCACCAAGTTGCAACTGTTGGGCCCTTGAGCAAGGCTCTCACCCCTCTCTACTCCAGAGGTCTCACATCATGGCTGATCCTGTCAAATTTAACCTCAAACGCTGTGAAATAAAAAGAAAAGATTTTCACTGTGCTGTAAAGTATTGTATGTGTGACAAATAAAGCATTCATCATTCATAATGTTTTGTTTTCTGAGCTAAAAGTGATGCCCTACTACAGTTTGTGGCCTCTGGGTTTATCCACTTGTTTTAACTTGTCACGCATTCTCTAACACACACATGTGCATGCACGCACAGGCATAGACATGCAAGTTCTAAGCCAGGCTCCAAATCAATTAAGGTTCAAGATTTAAATTTAAACAATTATGTCTTTGAGAGAATTACTGTGGCATTCAAGTGATAATGATTTGGTAATAACGTGCTTAAACTGTGTGCCAAGACCCCACACCATTACAACACCTCCACCAGCTTGGATGGTTATTTCAACTCAGGATTCATGCTACTGGTACAAATTCTAACCTGAATTTGAGAAATTGATATTAATCAGATCAGGCTACATTTTTTTCTACTTTTCAACTGTTCTGTTTTGCAGAACATGCGCCCACTGCTTTTGCCTGCATATGCATGATTTTATGCATTGCACAGCTGCCACAGTGGTCTGATTACATAATTGCATAAATGAGTAGGTGTTCCTAATAATATGCTCAGAGAGTAAAAAGCATTCTTGGAATGTTGCGTGACTAACTAGTGGACTGGAATTTACTGTAGTATAATCTTCACTAAAAGAATATTTACTGGCTGCTAAATGTCGTCTGTCATCTGATCTAGGTAAGGTTTAGACACAAGTCTTCATACCCTCATCATATTGTTGTTTTTGTTGTTGCTATTATTATTATTATTATTATTATTATTATTATTATTATTATTATTATAGGGTGGCTCAAATGGTTAAGGCTGTGGGTTGCCATATTAAAATATTTTATATAAAATATCTGTATAACCTGCTTATGCATTACTTTTATCCACAAAGCTTCGTTTAGACCACTTAATTCGAGGTTCTCGGTTTATCAGAACATTCGCTGTATGTTTGCCAAGGTCATGTCCTCTTTTCAAGGAAGAGAAGACGATGCACACTGAACATTTTCTTATCTCACCTAAACACAAAGAGTGTGTCGGGCCTCCCAGTGTCACAGATAACTCCTGCAGCTCCCACCCTGCCATTAGCCTTAATGTGCATAAAACACACCCTACTGTTTCTCTGTCACAAAAATGCCAGTGTTTACCTGCTCTGTGAAATGAACTTGCCTGATTACTATCAAGGCTTATATCAAAAACGCATTTTATTACTCGCTCACTCACTTACTCAGTCAATCATCTATACCGCTTTATCCTACAGGGTCACAGGGAGCCTGAAACCTATCCCAGGTAGATCCCTAAAGGGCACGAGGCAGGGTACAACCTGGATAGGGTGCCAATTCATTGCAGGGCACACACATACACACAACAGGCAATTTGGGAACACCAATTAACCTACCCTGCATGTGTTTGGGAGGAAACCGGAGTCCCCGGGGGAAACTCACCGAGCACGGTGGAAAACATGCAAAATCCATGCACACAGGCCCCCAAGGCAGGAATCAAACCTTCAACCCTGGAGGTGCAAGCCGTGGTTAGTGTTAACCACTACGCCACCGTACAGGTTTTGGCTCTCTTGATCTGCATACATATTAAACTCACCCGAATTCTCATGAAAAGCATAAAAGGAGTATTATGTAAACCCTCAAAAGTGAAAATTACTGTATAAGTGATTCCATGTCCTGCACCTTCAGCAGCAGTTTCTTGCACAGATGGTGCAGAACTTCCTGTTTTTGTTCAAAATTTTGTGTGTTTATTTTTACAATACCCGTATTTATTTCAGAATTACATTGCAGTTATCCCGATCGTTAATAAAATACTGTTAACTGCCAGGAATTGGAAATAGAATCAGATGCAGGTGCAAACAATTTACTGAGTAAAAAAAGGTTTACACACATTTCGTTTGCCTTTAGCTTTGATTACAGCACACTCTGAGTCCTGGAGCATGGCTTTGCCATCAGGGAAGAAAAACTCCATCTATGTGATAACCTGGACATTCAATATATTTATGACTTTTTAAATATTCCTTAATATTTTATTGCCACATAACATTGCTGAGTCTAGACCTGAGCAACTGAAGCGACCCCAGATCGTAACACTGTCTCCAGAGGCTTGTACAGTGGACACTATGCATGATGGGAGCATCGCTTCATGTCCTTCCCTTCTTACCCTGACACGCCCATCACTCTGGAACAGGGTCAGTCTGGACTCATCAGGTCACATGACCTTTTTCCATGGCTACATAAACATAGCTGGGATTTCTACTGTCGATTTTTTACAATGCAACTTTGCCAAGTGTTTAAATCCTCTCTAATTACAGACATTCAGTGTTTTTTTTTGTCCCAGGTTTTAATAATATATTGGACCTGATTTTAGTCATTTCAACAATCTCCTTAGTTGTTTACTTTGCTTGATTCTATGGTTACGAGGCAAGCAATATAAAGACTTTAAGCCAGAATACAGCACACACAACATCAAACAACAGACACTTGACAGCTTGATAGAAAACCTTAAATAATGGTGCTATGAAAGCAAGACACAGATAAAAGGGAAGCGTGAACATGTGACCAGAACATTATTTTGTTCAGGGGCTGATGGATGTTGTAGCTCTTCAGCATTCAGCAGTACACTGACAGATTTCAATATCCACAATAGACGTTAACTGAATTGTCCTCCTAAAGCACACCTTGAGAAACATTTCTTTACAATTTACATTTCTTTACAATTCATGGAATATTTCTAAATAAATTTTCCAAATGGTGAATAAGATCTGTATGCCAATAACTGAAAATATTATTTCTTACATAATGGATCTTTAAAGAATGTGTAATATTTTGCATCATTTTCTCACTAACTCTTCCTTATCAGATGGCAGCTTCCAACCAGGAAGGGTGTAGCCTAACCCATGGTTCCTCTATGACTTGTAAAGCCACTAACCTCATTATTTTTAGTGCTATTTTTAAAATGTTATTCATTCTCTTCTACATTAATCAGCTCACAATTATCCACGGATGTGCGGATTATGCACGCTGCTGTGATTGACATGGAACAGAGAGCATGGCCGGTTTTGGTCCCTAGACTCACTGCAATGGATGGATTTTGACCTTCAAATCATCCTTGATTCTGGAGTGTTGTAAGACAGCACCTCCTTCTGGTGATGATTTATACATTTTTTCTATACTCTTATTACGTGATACACAGATCCACCACACTTTCCCTTCATACTATTTTCCTTTTGCATTCACAGAAGTAAATAACTCATCTAACTTCCAGATGTTCATCCAGCCATTCAAGCCAACGTTGCTAAGCGATAGTTAGTCACAATGACCCATGTCACATCAGTGATCACTGCTATAGGGGGATGAAGCATTGCTGAGGTCCTCACAGGTATACACACACTCACACAGTCAGTCATTTACTACACTGAAATTTGCAGTCAGGCTACACTGCTATGAACCGTTGGGGAAAACTAGAGTACCCAGTCATGGAAAACTAAAATAAAAATGACATGTTTATCTCTGTAAGCTGCTATTACACCTCATCACATACATAACTTTATACTAAAACAAGCCTCATCTACTGTGGCCAGATGTGGAGTAGTAGTAAATAATTTACATTTACAATTTACATAATTTACATTTACATTTTCGGGATTCGGCAGGCACCCTTATCCAGACGTTGATCCCATCTAAACTGTTAAGGGATAAGGGCCTTGCTCAAGGGCTCAACAGTGGCAGCTTTATGGTGCTGGGGTTTAAACCTATGACCTTCTGATCAGTAGTCCAGTAGATCAGTTGCTATCAATACTAAAAATCTCTAAAAGCAGCCCAGGAACCTGAGGCTACAATTTGCATGGGCTCACCCCAAAAAGAATGGCGAAACATTGCTATGGGTTCAACTTCAATAATAGCAAAGTGTACCTAATGAAGTGGCCAGTGAGTGTATATGAATGGCCAAAAAACTTTGAGACATATTGATAATTTGTAGAGAGCACATTGGCCCAGTGATCAGCACTGTTGCTTTGGGTTAGGGGTACGAAACTTGCATCCAGATCTCCCCATGTTTGTGGGTTTCCTCCAGGTACTCCAGTTTCGTCCTACAGTTCAAAGACAAAAAATTTGTGAAAAATTGAATGAACCAGTAAATTACTATACATTGTACACATTTACAAGCACAGGAATGCAAAAATAGACTGTACTTAACTAAATATATTAAATACTGTAGTAATATCTGGCGCCCTCTACTGAAGAATAACAGTAATTGCAGTCTTTTAACTTTTTCATTGATTATTTAATTTAACATAAAAACAGTCCTGTCGTGTTATGGAAACCATGATGCTCCCAGGGATTTACTTTAAGTGTTTATAGAGTTAACCAAGAAATGGCTATGATTGTGCCACCAATAAAAAAATAGGTTTGTTTATCAATGACACTACCTGTATCTCTTTCATGCTTCAGACTTGGGCATTGCCTAACCCATGTAACTGTGTTCTTGGAAACACGTAAACACATGATATATGATTGGGTGTTTGATCGTGTGTGTATTTGTTCAGTGATGGGTTGGTAACCCCAGCTTAACCCAGGCTTGTATAACCCAATTTCCCCTGCCATAGACTCCAGGCCCCCAGCAACCCTACACAAGATAAGCTGTATAGAAAATGGATGGATAAATGAACAAAAATATTTGTTCACTCCCGGCAGTGTATAAAGGTGGTACAAATGCATCACACACAGGGCTGTTATACGGTCTTTCTTGGTCCCACAAGATTTTACAGCATGTAAGTAAAAACGCTCTTGATCATGTGACTTATTTTGTTGCGTCCCAAAGCATCAAAGTCCTGAAGCACACCTCTTGTTTCAACTAGTGAACCTTCGTGACAAGCTCACTCACTCACTCACTCACTCACTCATCGTCTGTACCGCTTTGTCCTGTATACAGGGTCGCCGGGAGGCCTGGAGCCTATCCCAGGAGATTTGGGGCACGAGGTGGGGTACACCTTGGACACGGTGCCAATTCATCTCAGGGCACACACACATAAACACACACTCACATGCTCATTCACACCCTATGGGAAATTTGGAACACCAGTTAGCCTAATCTGTATGCTTTTGCACTGTGGGAGGAAACTGTACCCTGGAGTCCCCGGAGGAAACCCAGGACCCTGGAGGTGCAAGGCGACATTGCTAACCAATAATTGTGGCAAGCTTTGGAAAAAGTCAGTTTAGAATATCCTGTTTCATTTCTTCGCTCTGAATATTTTATTTAATGTGGAAGTTATTGGTTTCTTCTGTGGCCCTTATTTAGTTAATAAAAGTGATTTTATTTACTCATTTACTGTCAAGTAGATTACTGTTACTGGTTTATTGTTGAGGTTAGGGTTGGAAATGTGAAACTTTTGAATGTGAAACTTTACTCAATGTGGTTCCTTTTCCCTTTCCTGTTGCTGTCTTATTTAGTAGATTTCAGGAAGCACTAGATAAAGGGGCAGTAAAAACAGCTGCAATATGAAGTGAAACATTGATCAGCCATAACATTAAAAAATTCTTAACATTAAAAACACCTAAGTCTTGGGTTTCACTGGAAAAACTATAGGGGATGCTGTGGTGTCTGGTACCAGGACTGGAACCTTTGGATGTTGCGGGTTGCAAGGTGGGGCCTCCATGGATTGGATCAGTTAGTCCGGCACACTGGATGGATGCTAAAGCGGATTGGGATCTGGAGAATTTGGAGGCCAGGATGGCAGCCTTGGGCACTTCGCCTGTTGCGCCTTACGTGCATGGCAGGGTGTGGTGCACTGCGTGATCTGATGCCTCTGTATCATGGCAAGGATTGACTTTTTTTCTAGTGATTTGTGCTGCATGTGCTTTTCTTGGAGTTTGAGATCAGACCAACAGTGCTAACCAATAAGTGTGGCAAGCTTTATAAAAAGCGTTATGATGTCAGATTAGAAGATACTGTATTACGTGTTCGCTCTGAATATTGGATTCAATGTGGAAGTTATTGGTTTCTGCTGTGGCCCTTATTCAGTAAATTAATATAATTTTATTGGCTCATTTACTGTTAGGTAGATTACTATTACTGGTTTATTGTTGTGGTTAGGGTTGGAAATGTGAAACTTCTGAATGTGAAACTTTACTCAGTGTGGTTCCTTTTCCCTTTCCTGCGGCTTTCTTATTTAGTAGATTTCAGGAAGCTCTAGAAAACGGGGCAGTACGAACAGCTGCAATATAAAGTAAAAGTCAGATCAGCGATAATAATATTAACATATTAACATGGTGCACTGGGTGTCCTGGTGCCTTTCTATCATTGCCAGGATTGACTGGTGATTTGTGCTGCATTTGCCTTTCTTTGGGATCGGACATGACGGGTGAGCCTTTTTTTCCCCCTACGGGCATGGGTGAGCCTTGAGTACCTGTGATCCTGGCACAAGTTTGCTGGTGTAGAATTGTTGATCAATGTTGTTCACTTCACCGGTCAGTGGTCATAATGTCATGGGTGATCTGTGTATTTACTGTATAATAAGCACAGGAACAAAAATACACAGGCTGCTGATTCATTAACCGACCACTAGATGGTGTTACATCATAACATCTCATTTGATCACTCCTGTAGAGTTCCTAGAGTCTTCCTGGTTAAGGCTATCTCGTGTCTGTGGCTATTTTTAAATGGTTGTGGTGTCTGTATTTAGTCAAATGCATGTTATGAACATGAATAATAAATTAGATATCTTGAAACCAAAAACAAACAATATTTAGTTTGAATGTAGACTCAAGTCGATGGCCTTCTGTGTGCAGTGTGCTAATTGTGGGCTTAAGAGCACTAGATGTGGGTTTTGAAATGATGCACCATTTTTTTTTTTGTCCGAGACAAGGAAGCCATCTTGAATTCTTGAGTCCATGATGTTCAGAAAGTCAGCGTTTAGGGCTCAGGTCTAGAATGTAAGCTTGAATCCTAGCAGTGCCAAGCAACCACTTTTGGCTCCTTGAATAAGGATGTCATCTAATTAGCTCCGTTTAGATAAAAAGAAAACACATCTGGCACAGCTTATCAAAGTAAACTGATACAAACATCATGTGAACACTTGCATAAGAGTTAGCCCAGTGAGAATTAGCCATTTTAAAGCGAGCTAAATGTGTCCCCACAGCCGTGTCAGTCACCGCAGTAACGCATTATTCTCATTCATTGGTAAAGAACAAGCTTCCCAATGACCAGCTGTGTGTCTCAATAGAAGCCCGAGCTTTAGCATCATCTCAGATAATAACAGACATGCACACAAGGCCTCGTTTTCTCCAAGTGATTTATTTCATTATGCAAAAAAGGTGAATGTATACAAAAAAAAAAAAAATGAAGAGTTTATAAAACTCGGCAGATACATATATACCGTTTGCAGAAATGTAGAATCCCCACAAACATTTACAATTCACTCTATATTTATAGAGTTCACATTATAATCTGTCCATCATCCATACACACCCAACTCATTAAAAAAAAAGGGAAAAAAAGAATAATATTTACATGGAATTAAAATAAAGATAAATTGACCTCTGTAACCAAATCGATTGGAAACTACTGTAAAACACTGCAGTGTTCTTTCTGGAGAGACAAAAAGAAAATCAGAATAACTCGGGAATGTTAAGTGTGTGTCATCCTAATAGCTTGGAATGTTCCCAGTCAGCAATACACAATGCCTGATTGTAGCATCACAAAAAAAAAAGATTGTATTAAAAAGAAGAAAAAAAAAAAAAGAGCGCTTTCCATCCGAACTTCAGAAATCTCCAGCTTTGGTGTGTTCAAGTGTCCAGTGACCAAAGACTGCATGGTTCAAGTGGGGTGCAGGTTCTTTTCCCACACTCTGAATAGCCCGCACTCCTTGTGTCTGTGTGTGTGTGTGTTCGTTCAGCCCCTTCACTCCCTCTTTCTTGTCCATGAGTGGAGAAGTTTCTATCCTGCACCTGCAACATAGATGGGAAAGAGAAAAGTGAAGTCAGCGCTCTCCCTTTCTCTCCTCTCCTCCCCCTTAATCTCACTCCCCACACACACACACACACCATTCAAACTGCAGACAGTCTGGCGCCGGCTGGAAAACTTTCATTAACCCAAGCTGATAAGAGTTGGAATCTTTCTGCTCCCTTGTGTGATCATGTCCTGTCTTTACGGTAGCAAAGCAGTAATTTTCACACGCAGTACTCTCTTATTTCTGACGAATGAGCAAGAAGTGAGGTCATTTAAAAAAAAAAAAGAAAAAAAAAAGTGCTAAAGATAGATGAACTTTATGATGACTGTCTTGATGACTAACAGGAAGAATGTGGGATGTTTTCAAGAAGGTTTCTCAAAAAACAAAAACTTTATATTTATGACTCATTTAAAAAAATTGAATGTCGTCATGCTGTTCAGCTGAAATGCAAACTTTTAATAGTTAACTTCTAAAGTCCTTTTTTTTTTTAAGCCTAAGAGAAATGTGATAAATATGAGTCCTTAAACTTTCCAACTCTTGATATTGTCCATATTTCACTCGCCATCCAAGTAAATCCATTGCAAACACAAACATTATCGAAAACTCATGTGTGTGAGAGCATCCAGGTTCAGAAAGTTCAACCTACCCATAATGGAACACCTCCTGGTGCGCGCTTTTCTAATGGCACAGAGCTCCATCACTTTCTTTGGCCAGACTGTGCGTGATCTCTGAGCTCTGCAGGGGAAAAAAAAAAAAAAAAAAAGAGTTTAATTTAGTTGCATAATCACCACAATGCACAACATGCACGTCAGCAGATCCATGGAGGATGTAGGATGGAAGGACGAGGGCGGATGGAAGACTCACCTTCAGTGCCATGAGCATGTCCGGAGCTCCTGAAGGGCTTTCCAGCGCGATCTGGAGATCGAAGATGTAATCAATGACGTGCTGCAAGATCTCGATCTGGCTGACGGATTTGTTCTGCGGGATGCTCGGGACCAGCTCCTTCAGCCTGGAGTAGCAGTCGTTCATGTCGTTCAGCGCGCCAACCGGCTCCTCGCTCGGACTCCGGCTCCTGCCGATGGACAAACTCTGCTCCGAAATACAGCACACAGCCTCGTAGCAGCTCCTCACCGAGCGAACAGGACTGATGGCCTTCATCTTCTCTTCTGCGTAAATCCAAGCGGCGTGTACGTACAGATGGCGATATCCAAAGGCGCACCAACAGCAGCTCCAGCGCGTTCCACTCTCAGCGGAGGCGCGTCTCACCGCTTTATATACAGCGTGTCCCTGTGTAGCCCCGCCTCCTCATCAAAATAAACAAACTCTCAGCCAATCAACGTGATTCATGCAAATAGAGGTGGCCCTTTAACACCTGATTGGTTGACTCCAGGTGTCAGTCAGAAGCCCTGTAGTGGAATGAGGAAAGCCTTGTGGACGGAACACAGATTTAATAAACTCCTAAAAAAAAAAAAAAATAAATGGCCTAAAATAATCTGTGTGATGAATTCTAGAGGAGATTTGAGGGCAGTGAACCCAAACAGCTCAATGTCAGCTAGGAAGAACAAGCACAGCTGGATATGTTTCTTCTGCTGCTGCTGTTGCTGATGTGTTTTCTTGTTAAATGATGACCAAGGGCTGGACAGTTACTCAGACTGGGAGTGACATGCAGCATGTCTGAGTCTTCTGCATTCTATCTATCTATCTATCTATCTATCTATCTATCTATCTATCTATCTATCTATCTATGCTAATGGATGCTTTTTGGGTGTTAGATAATGTCAAAATACATGTAGAGAACACCACAAATTTGCCAGCATTAAGATCCCTAAGCAAGGACCTTAACCCTCAACTGCTCAATGGTATAATAAAATAAAAAAAGTCACTAATGGTGTGCCAAATGCTATAAATGTAAATGTGGATACAGTTTTTATGTAAAAGACTTTTTTTTAAATCTATCTATCTATCTATCTATCTATCTATCTATCTATCTATCTATCTATCTATCTATCTATCTAGATTGGTATATCAAAATCCATGTAGATATACAGTAGTTTTATATATAAGACTTTTTGTATTACCTTTCTATTTGTAAGACTGTCTGTCCATCTATCTATCTGTCTTTCTGCTAAAAATAACAATGTATGTGTTAACACCACACACACACACACTCAGACTCACACACAAACACAGTCCCATGGCCAGCAGACACCCTGGCGTCAGGAACGAACTCCCATGACAGACTGACACACACACACACACACACACACACGAAGCTTTTGCTATGAGATAATTGGGTATATGGATGTTATGAGAGCATTTGTTTAGGAGACATCTGCACTGTCCTGTGAAAAGTTGAGCAGTGTTTAACACTAAGCCGACAAACGGACAGATAGCACTGCGGGGTCACTGCGCATTCTGAAAGTGTTACTCCTCATCCTGAAAATCCCAAAATAAACTCGTGAGAGAGAGAGAGAGAGAGAGAGAGAGATCACAAAGCCATAGACAAGCTGCTCCCATTCTCTTTTTAACTCATGCATTTTTAGTAAACTCCAAAGTGTGTGTGTGTGCGTGTGTGTGCCCCTCCCGCCCCACCTCTGTTCCCATTTTTCCTTTTTCTCACAATCCTGTTTTTGTGCAGGAATGCGCTGGCGGCCCAGCTGTGTGTCCTAGCCCGCTCCAGCTGTGTTGATCTAGCGCGCGACTCCCAGACAGCCTGGCGCCAGCCTCGTGACGTCACCCATTCACGCGCTCCAGTACTCTACCCTGGCCAGGGGCTCGAGCTTCAGCTCTCATTGGTCAGCCGAGATGTCCCTCAAGAGGGCAGCGCAGAGGTCCCGCCCACACTGTCTACTGTACACGAAGAATATGAAAACTTTTGCATCATACTCATTCTTTATTTATATTATTTCATTTCTATAGTTATTTATGTAATGAAATGAATCCATCACGCTCAGACATGAACTAAATTTTCCAAAGTGTACTTTTTTCTTGTCACTGCAAAGGCACTATCAAGGGTACATCTTTAGGATCTTTTGTGCCTATCTTTTATGGAATTGCACCATAACATATACACATAGAAAACAACCAGGCAAAGCACCATGCAATCTCTTTAGGTATTACACAAATGATGTGTGAGGTTGATTAACTGAGATCATTAAAACTTTCCGCCTATAGGACAGTTAAAAGATGTGCATGAACAGAAGTTTAATTCAAAATGATGTTCTGTATTTCTGACCAAGTTTCATATTAATCCAGACATTTGTCCTCCTGTTCAGGGCTGTGTGGGGTGTGAGAAGGGACTAAACCCTGGATGGGACATGGACATCGAAGGGAAGTCAAGTAGGCTTTTATTGTCATTTCAACCATACAGTATGCAGTTTAATACACAGTGAAATGAAACAATATTCCTCCAGGACCAAGGTGCTACATACAACATAAATTAACAACATAAATTAACAAAAACTAATAAATATACAAAACTAGCTAAGACACCTACTTCAGCTACCTAGCTAACACAACAAATTAAAAACATACAGTAAATTAACAAAACTGTCTAAGAACTTGTGCACTTGTGCAAATGTGCAAACAATAACAAACACGACACAATGCCATACCCTGTGACAATGAAACGCCAACCAGTACACAGACCTGAGTTGAGGTTGTGCAAATAAATTGTCCATGAGATGGTAAATGCAGTGAACATTTTGTGCTGTAGTAACAGCAAAGAAAAAGTTCTTGTGCAAATAGCAGCAGCAAATATTGTGCAAAAAACAGTTATACTGCAGGATAAAGCTGTGCACTATGCACACATAGTTTCATAATATAGTAGAGTCAGTCCACCTACCTGCACTGACCTACCCGTTTTTGTGATTAATTCATTTAAGAATGCTAACTGAATCCTTAAAAAATTAAATAAGATTATAACCCATATAGAAACCCATTCAAGTCAAGTAACAAATCGATTAGGCTTAGGTTTACAATCACAGCAGCAAAGACAACAAAACACAAGTAATATTGGTTGATATGAATATTGATGGACATGCAGTTAAATGGATTCTCAGAATATTGCGTTAAAACTATTAACATTTCCAACAAATGATTTGTCTGGAGCTCAACTGTGATCATCTGTGCTGCTAAAGTTCTGCTTCAGTGTGTTATAACCCAATTTCACCCCTGAGTGCAGGGAACAGCCTTGGGCCCCTGTGTGTTAAAGATTGCATAAGCGGTTTAAGAGTAATGCTGTTCAGCATTCTCACAAAGCCATCACTGTGACAGCTTTAGCCTGCAGCACTTGCAATGTTTACGTTGAATAATTAACCTGTTTTTTACCTGACTGGGGTGTGGGCTCGCTAACATTCGGATAGGGTTTTAGCACTGAGTGAGACCGTTTCCTGTAAACTGGCTGATAGCTAAGGATGAGGAAAGAGGAAAAATGCTTATTATAGAAATGTGTGTAGACAATCTTTAAACATATTTTCTTATATAATTATTATATTGTCATGTCTGGCGATTGCTAGATTTATCAAATGTAAACAGGCTTGAGAAACTATACAACACTATGTTATGTAAATTAATACTTTACAGTTGGGAGCTAATGAAGTAACTAGCTTCACATGATTACAACATTACAAATGCTTTGGTAAGGATGTAAATTATTTTTGTTTAATTTGATAGCAGCTGTCAAATATACAGTATGTACACTATTATTTATTATGAGATAGGACTATTTCCCCAAGCTTTTGTTTTAGATAATTAGCTGTTAGTGATTATTTGTTTCATGTGTAATATTAACATTTTATTTGTCTCAAACATCAATAAAAGATGCAATTACCTGTCATGTATGGTATATAATGAATTTACGAGATATCTTATAAGGCAATTATTGTTTGAGGAAGGAACATTTCCACAAAGAGTGAGATTTGGGAATAAACTATTATTGTAATCATAAAAACTTTCCTGTGCTCTTCCGAGAACTCATATTCACAATATGCTCATATACTGAACCACCCATTAACCCACTTAGTACCGTTGGACATTACAGTATACAGTTGTTTAACGAGTTTTGTGTGAAAAGAAGGTTGTTCAGTGTGTGACTAGTGCTAAACAAATAGAATGATCCACCCTCCTTCTTTCTTGGTTTAGTGTGGGATAATAGCAGGTACACAACTATGATTATCCTTAAGTCACACCCTGTAACGCATCACATATGCCAAGCACAAGACGTTGCTTCACTCTGCAGTCTGAGTAGTTTTTGTAAGCTCACCAGTGCATTAGTACAAACATTAACTATAGTATGACACAAGGACTACTAGACTTAGAGCTACTATGTTTTACTTCAGACTGTGGAAAAGATCTTGGATGAAACGTTAACTTCAGTGCTCGAGTTCTTAATAAAGACACAAAATAAGGATTTGAATAAAAAAACAGGGTCGCACAAAAGTTTTAGTTCTTAGGCAAGATTTTATAAAAAATTATAATGTAGAGCAAATGCTCAAATCGACAGCTTCTGACTTTGCAGCACTTGTGCATACGCTGAATTCTAGAAAGTTCCTTAGAAACGTTCCTTAGTGTATTATAACTGATGTCAGGCAGAGGTGATTTCCTCCTTTAGGAATGAGCCCAGGGAAGAAGTTTTCAGTCTGGTTCTGTTCCATCTTCTATTGTTAGTTTTAAAGCCACATAGCGTCTGAAATAAAAAGGAAAACAACATTTTATATAAAGAAAAATGCCTAATTCAGACCAAACACAAGGTAAACACCACTCACATCTCTCTAACATTTTAAAGTAGTAATACAGTTTTCTTTTCAGCTGTCATGGCATCCAGCTTATTAATTTGAGGACGGAGTTATCTGAAGATGGATAATTTGCCTTTGACCACACTTGGAACTTGACTTGACTTGGAAAGGCTAAAATATCTGGCCTGCTGTAGTATTTTGTCTAGATTTCGTGATAGCCTGCCCTTGATATTTCATAATCATGAGTCATTTTACACCTTCACGTGCAGTATAATCTCTACACATTCTGTACACATAGTAAGCACATTCTGCTTTAATCACTTCCTAATTCAAACTAAGAATACATCGAATCTGATTAAAGTTTCCTTTACACTAATACTGTCTACTGTTTACTCAAATCATTTCAAAGCACCGTTCTCTATAATCACAGTGTCGTGAAAAAGTATTTGCTGCCTTCCTGATTTTTTATGTTTTTGCATATTTGTCACACTTAAATGATTGAGATCATCAAACAAATTTTAATAATACACAAAGATAACCAGAGTAAATACAAAATGCATTTTTTTTTTAATGATGATTTTATTTATTAAGGTAAAAAAAAATCTGTCCAAACCTACCTGCCCCTATATGAATCAGGAATTGCCCCTCACTAAATCATAAATGATCTGTGATTAACCATATATATATATATATTTTAAAGCTGAGTTTGCACTTGACACACCCAGGCCTGATTACCGGCAGACATTTTAAATTAAGAACTCACCTAAATAGAACCTATCTGACAAAGTGAAGCACGCTTAAAGATTGGGCGATTTTTTTTTTGTTTTTTTTTTTGTGGAAATTCTACTTGTACATTAAGTAAATTTAAGAGTTTATATTCTTCTTTGTCTTGTTTGAAGAATTATATGCGGTGGCCCTACATTTCTGAATAGGTTGCGTTGAGTACTGTATTTCGAGTTTACACTTACGGCATTTGCCAGACGCCCTTATCCAGAGTGACTAACGTTTTCATCTTATTATACATCTAAGCATTTGAGGGTTAAGGGCCTTGCTCAGGGGCCCAATGATGGTAACTAGGGATTTGAACCTGGGACCCTCTGAACTATAGTCCAACACGTAACCAGTGATCTACCCGTGCCTGTCGTTAGTTGTTGGCTGCATCCCTCCTATTTTATCCGAGCTTGGGACCAGCACTGCATCCAGTGGCTGGGGTTTGGGCATTGAACCCCAAAGGTGAGAAACCTACCACTGAGCCACACCAATGCCTCATGTTGAGTATTACGAGTAATAACTAATCATTTTATTTCTTTTAGTTTCGGATTGTTGGTTATTAAACATTTTATAATTCTTGCATAAATAGTCAGTTATAATAATTTATAGTGTACCAGGTGAGACCCAGCCCTCCCATTTCCCCTCAGCGCGCGCTCTTTCTCTCTCTCTCTCTTGTTCTTTCAGCACATGGGGGGAAGAATTTCTCGAGCGGCGTCAGTGTGTCTGCCCCGCGCGCTCGCCTTCACACACACACACGCGCGCGCACGCACGCGCGCCCGCGCGCGCTCTTCTCCGCCTCTCGCGCGACCTTCCCGCGTGCAGCTGGACGCGCACAATCGAGCCGTCGACAATCGGCGCGCATAATTAAAGCCTCCCTCCCAAAGAAAAGCTTTCAGGGAGTCTTTAACCCCATCATCGTGCACAAAGCCTCTCTATTTATCAGCCCTTACCCAGGGGACATGAAGCTGGAAAAAAAAGATCAGGGAATATTTTGGAGAAAATTATTTATGTTAGTTATTATTTAAGAAGCCAAGCAGTAATCCTTATCATGTAAAAAAAATAAATAAACATTTGTTAATAAAAGACAGGGGGCATGGTGGCTAAGTGGTTAGCACTGTTGCCGTGCACCTCCAGGGTCCGGGCTTGATTCCCGGCCAGGTTCGATTCCCCTCTCTGTATGCATGTTCTCCCCATGCTTTAGTTGGTTTCCTCCTACAGTCCAAAGGCATGCAGATGAGGATGATTGTTGTTCCCAAATTGTCCGTAGTGTGTGTGTGTGTGTGTGTGTGTGTATGTGTGTCCTGCCATGGACTGGCACCCTGTCCAGGGTGTACCCCGCCTCGTGCCCTAAGTCTCCTGGGATAGGCTCCAGGTCTCCTGCGACAAAGTATACAGGATAAAGCACCATAGATGATGAGTGATTGAGTGAGTTAATAAAAGCCCACACAGCTGCTCGGTGGTGTAGTGGTTAGCACTCTCGCCTTGCACCTCCAGTTTCGAGTTTGCGTGTTATTAGTGTTATTATATATAACATATAGTCCTCTTCATCTGTTTATGATGGTGATTCACTCACTTACTCATCTTCTATACCACTTTATCCTGTATTCAGGGTCGCGGGGACCAGGATCCTATCCCAGGAGGCTTAGGGCACGAGGCAGGATACACCCTGGACAGGGTGCCAATCCATCACAGGGCACACACACACACACACACACTCACACACTCATTCACACACTACAGGCAATTTGGGAACGCCAGTTAGCCAAATCTACATGTTTTTGGACTGTGGGAGGAAACCGGAGTCCCCGGAGGAAACCCGCCAAGCACGGGGAGAACCTAACCCTAACTCCTTGCACACAGAGCCGGGAATCGAGCCTGGCTATGATGTGATTGTCTGCGGAAAATGCCTCAAATCGGAAACATTGGACAAACCCATCAGGTGTGAGATGTCAGCGCTGTCCACGTAGTGTATGGCAGTTTCTCAACCTCAGTTACATCACTCGAGTGCATAGTTAGCGAGGTGCACACAACTCTTCCGTGTTTAGCTAATTCCACCCTAACAGTTATATCACCCCGTCGCATCACACCGCTACTAGCCCATGAGGCTGAAGGCTAACACACAGTTCCCACAAGTCACGTTAACCCAGCCACTCCTGCTGCTCATGCTGAGTCACAGGGCAGCATAAGACACTCTGGGGAAACATGGATGAAGTTCACAACAGGCCAGTGTCACTCAGTACGTCCACGTGATGTTATGTTAGCCCGACTAAAACTGGTCTGGATGTAAAAATGTTAGGCTGACGGAAATCAGACTAAGTTGAACTTCTCAAAGTCGGACTAGCACACCCAGATAATGCGGTCGGGAGTCGAGCTACTAACTTCCAACTAGTTGCGCGATGTTATAATTCAGTCAGGCACTTCGGTCATGCTCTACAGTTCACATGACAGGTTTTAACCTGGAAGATGAACAGAATATGCAATATAGGGATGATGCTGCTAACAATATGGTAGTGTGATCTGTATTCAGATAGCCTCCAATATCGAAAGTGGACTCCATATTAACTTAAACACCTTTAGGGTTATACTGATCTGGTTATGTGACTTGCTGTAAAAGACCTGTGCAATACTGTGTACTACTAACGTGTGTATTAACTTATTTAAATATTTATACATCAATACTATACTCAGAGCCCCACATGGATCTGTTCCATATACTGTACATCACTATAAAATAACTGGTGTATTTATTACTATCGCCTTGACTGCAGGTTTTAAAAAAATTTTTTTTATTCATATCTATGTGTACTTAAATTTGTATTATGTGTATTTATGTGTAATTAAATATTTATGTGTACTTAAAATGTAAAATTTAGTTGCATTGTAAGGACTGCTCTAATTTGGCTCTAATTAGTACAGTGACGATAAAGATTTTTGAATCTTGAATCTTGAAACCTCCTAACACACAGTATGAGTGCAGATCAAACCCTGCTGTTCGTTATCACCCAAATGAGGATGGGCTCCCTGTTGAGTCTGGTTCCTCTCAAGGTTTCTTCCTATTGCCATCTCACCGTCGCCCTCGGCTCACTCATCAGGGACAATCTGATCATTTTGATATATTATACAGATTTCCTCACACATTTCATACTCATTTTTATGATTTTCTTTTTAAATCTGTAACGCTGCTTGGAGACAATAATCCTTGTTAAAAGCACTATATAAATCAAATTTAATTCTTTTTGTGCACTAAATGCATTTTAAAGCAATTTAGTACTATTCTCATCTACATGAATTGTTTTGTATCAGCTCAGAAATCTGACTCTAAGTAATTTTGATGCATTCGACTAAAACTTATAAGCCATACCTCTGATCTCCAACTAGGAAAAATGGAAGAAAATCCCCCAATTTAAAACCTTTGCCTGAAAACTTGGGATGGTTTCCTCAAGCCAAGGCTCACGAGTGATATCAAATCAACATGGCTGCACCGACAGAGCATGAAGAGAAAACAAAGAAGCAGCTCATTTAATTGTTTTGAAGAAATAAATACCGCTTGCTTCTTGCTGTAAAGTCGTCCATGTTTTTATTGCTCGATATGCTACATGCTGCTAGCTAATTTGTTTAGCAAATGTTTGGCGTGTAACGTAATAGGTTAACCAAAAAAAGATCCAATACTAACCCACTGAAAGGGGGCACTGGCACCTATCATAGCAGAGTTGGACATACTGTACAGTACTTCTGCCAATCAATTGATTCCTCTGCCATGCTTGGTTAGAGACACCGATAGCAGTTGAATTAAATGGTCTAGTTGAATTATAACCATTGCTCGACGTAACTGCGCATATAAATGTACTGTTCAAATCCATGCCTTGACTCACTGGTGTGTTCAAATTTCCTGGCATGTATGATTGGTGTGTGTGTGTGCTTGTGTCCTGTATCGTGTTGGCTCCCCATCCAAGGTATCCCCTAGCCTCATGCCCCAGGATTCTCTTCAGCCCTTACAGAATAAACTGTATGGAAAATGAATAAATGAAAAGCAAATTTTTATTTGTATCTGCCTGCTATATTTGTTTAAACGAAATTAGTTCTACTTTCGTAAATATAAATAAACTAATAGCCTAATAAATCAGCTGCGATCATGACCAGGCTGACACTATATACAGTATATATGCGTGAATGCATTTTGCAGCACTACATGTTATTTTTATTAGTGAGCACGATCGGTCTTTCTTCCTTTCATATGACTCAATTGTCGTGTCCTCTGTACACAAGCACAAATAAACCAGATGCACTGTGAACTGTTCTGGCAAGCCTTTTTTTGGTCAAAGAAATCCAAATAATGCACCTACTATTTATATATTGGCATTTGTATCAGTTTAGATCACATTCTCAGTATATTCCAAATGACCTTGTCATGTTTAGTTACATCAGTCATCATTTAGTTTCATGCTCCTTAAATGCATCCATATGTTCATCTAAGTCTCAAGATAATTTCTTAGATTACTATTCTCATCTACATGGATGCACCAAGGATTTTTGGTATCGGCTCAGAAATCTGACTCTAAGTAATACTGATACATTTGATTAAAACTCATAAGCCGTACCTCTAAAGAAAATTCCCCAAGTCAAAACTTCTTCTTGAAAACTTGGGATGGTTTCCTCAAGCCTATCGAGTTCTATCAAGTTAAACAAGGTAGCAGCTCATTTGATTGTTTTGAAGAAATAAATGCAGCTAGAGTCTTTGTAAAATATGAACATAGAGACATCCATGTTTTTCCCACTTTGTAACTCCAGTGCATGGAGTTTGAATATGACATCACTCTGAGCTCAAGTTCCCTTGCTTAGGAAATTCAAATGCAGCTGCGCGGATCTTTAAATTATGAGTCTACACTGCACTGGAAACTCTTAAATTGCATTACATTCTAAATTTAAACAATGAAAAAAAAAATTATTGGGTTTTAAATTATACAAATAGTCCCCTTGGAAGCATATGTTTCTATCTGACCTTTTTTTGCCTACATTGAGTTATTCACATTTTCTTATTCTGTGACAACATATTAACAAGCGTTTTTCGGACTTTTTATTCGGAAAATAAAAATCACAGCTCAGTCCTATTGTATGGAGTTCAAATCTTTAAAGCAGAATATCTCAAAACCGCTCAGAATTCAGATAGAACCTGATAACACCAAGGGAACAAAATTGTTCTCCCTTTCCCCACAAAGCAAATGCTATAATTGATAAAAACAAACAAACAAATTAACACTATTCTAGATCACAGGATACAATAAAGGACTTTGCAATTAATTCACAATCCTTTATATTTAAAAATATTTAACACAAATAAACTCAAACTCCTCAACCTTCCTCAATCTAATGCTAACATCTCTTTGGGGGGCATTAAGTGTTGAAAATGGAATAAATTCAATTCAATTAAATTTTTTCAATGGTCACTGTCACCAAGCAGCTTTACAGAATCAAAATGAAAAATTAGGGAAATGGGTTTGAAATGGGTGAGGAAATAAATTAGAATCAAAATGATTGACAGATTGCCCCTGATGGGCGACTGAGGGCGACGATGGCAAGGAAAAAGTCCCTGAGATGGCAATAGGCAGAAACCTTGAGAGGAACCAGACTCAACAGGGAACCCATCCTCATCTGGGTGATAACAGGGATTGCAGGGATTGATCTGCACTCATACTGTGTGTTAGTTCAGTATAAAAGGAGTGATGTTTAAGTTAATATGGATGAACCAGTCTGAACCAATGTCTGGTTTAATGCATTAATTTAACAACAACAACAACGCACATTAAAGTCTTAAACAGTAATTAACTACTGACAGATCTAATTAAGATCATAATTTACTAAATGTTGGTTTTTCAGTCTTAATGACACCTGCAAAATATGTGATTTCTTAACAGGGTCTATGAAAGATGGCGTCTTTATCACGCTGTTTTGCTTGATTGACTTTATGCATATGCAAATTGGGTTGTTTGTGTCTAAAGGTATAAAAGATACCTTTAGACACAAACAACCTAATTTGCATATGCATTAAGTGTCAATAAAAAAAGTGAACTGTTAATTGACTAATTTTGCATCAATTTCTCTCTCTCTCTCTCTCTCTCTCTCTCACACACACACACACACACACACACACACACATTTTCTTCCAACTTTGTCTGTATTGTACCATCCTTATATAAAGACTATTCCAAACTTCTTCCAGGTTGAAGACATGTAAATTTA
>JAOVVA010000002.1:22059653-22072479 GCA_028565275.1 Leiocassis micropogon | reverse complement strand
GTGCCTTCTATAATTATGATCTGTGATCTGTAGTAGCATGGTACAGTAAGTAGTGTGGTAGCATGGTACAGTAAGTTTCATGTTACATATTTAGCTCATGTTTAAATACTATAGACAGAGGTTCATTCAGGAAACAGATGGCAATGACAACTTCACTTTAATGCAAAGTAAAAATGATGTGAGAGAGAGAGAGAGAGAGTAATACACATGCATCCTATTCTGGGTCAGTGGAGTCGATGTCCATTATCAAAGCCAGTCTGATGTCACATGCATACAGTAGCTACTAGTTTCCATCTTTCTGCCTCCAGTCATTTCACTCTCTCTCTCTGATGTTATCCACTAAATCACTAATGAGGAAAAATTTCCATTGAGAAGCCAACAGCTGATTTAACCCCCTCCACCCCAAACACACACATACACACTCGCTATAGCCATCTAGCAGATCTGGGTCAATGAACTTTTTAATCTCACCTCAAGATGCAGCAGCACACACGCACACACACACACACACACACACACACACACACACACACACACTCTTTCTCTCTCTCTGAACCACCATTTGCAACGATTAGAGCCCACAGCATGGATAGACTGTCGGCTAATCAGACACAGTGCAGACCCCCCCCCACCCCTTCCTAAAGCCATCAGCATTTGTCTACTATCCTAGTAAACACACACACACACGCACACACACAACACAACACATTTGCCTTTATGGGTATAGTAACTGGCAGACATACTGTATGTAATCAAGTGGGAATGTGTAAGTAGATGCCAGTTGACACATACACATACAAACACACACACACACATTAAGGCAACAGTGTTTGAGTGGTTCCTGTGAGATAGAAGAAAGGCCTTGGGCATTTGGGAAATGCGTTCACACACACGTACACAAGAGCTGCTTGGCACAATGCACAACAACCGTCAAGTTGTTTCATTAGTGAATCAGGAGGGACACAAAGGGACAAAGGGGACAGCACTAGAAAGAGACACACACTTAAATAAGAAGTGTAAGTGAAGGTTCTTTAGATCCATTGTGCATTAATTAAAAATAAGAACTGTCCCATAGAGGAGCCTGTGGGGTTTTTTTTGGAGGGGGTTCTTGTATTGTGTATTACAGTGAAGACACAGTGAAGTGTAAGCGGCTATGTTGGTTACGCAACATCAAACCCAAGAGTGAAATAAAATGAATTGATATCGCAATGCTTAGGATTGCCTGTCAAGTTAACCAGCTTAGAGCGATACGTGTTTACATTTACAGCATTTGGCAGACGCACTGATCCAGAGCAAACGGTTATTCACGGTGATCTCACTCAGCGTTAAGTGTCTTGCTCAAGGGCCGAGCAGTGCTAGCTTGAAGGTGCTTGAATTCACAATCTTCCTATCGGACGTCTAGCGGCTTAACTACGTCTAGCTACTACTTACCCCATGCATGTGTTGACGAATCGAAATTTCTCAATAATAATAATAATAATAATAATAAAAATTCTAAAAAATTCACTGACAAAATGAAAACAATTTAAATCCCAAAACATTAAGGAGTACAATTTAAGTTCATCATTGCATGTATGAAGTTGCACACCAACTGATCAGATCTTTGTATTGCGTTGCATATTTGCTGTATAAAACAAAACAAGAAATACAGTTTCCTCTGGTAGATTTCATATTCAGAAATTTCAGAAATGTAAAATTTCTTTTCCATTTGAAGTTCGTTTCAGCTTAAGCAGTGTCATGCGATGTGATTTCACGCAGCTTATTGTCAACTCAAAGTGGTATTAGCAATAACCTCCATATTTGGTATCCCACCAAAAATGCCGTCAAATTTGTGATTTTATAAGCAAGTGACTTATGGTATGTTATATTTCAGTGATGCAAATGATATTAAAAGTAATATCCTATTAGATAAAGTAGAATTGATCAATGATTTTCTTGGATTCGGGTTAAACATGCATCACAGTCAGACATACAGGCAGAAAGACAAAGGCAGCATTAAGAACTTTGACTAGTTAAGATAAGATCCACAGAGAAGAACAACTTCAGCAAACAGAACTGCCACTCATCTCCCAGTGTGTGTGTGTGTGTGTGTGCTTCAGTTTTCAGTGCTGCTCACCTGTGTCAACGTGTTGAGTTAATTATCAGCCTACAGACGTCTGCAACACACTGATAAGAGAAAGAGTGTGTGTGTGTGTGTGTTGCCTAACCAAACATTCAAGATAAAACATTCAATCAAATGCTACAATATTAACACTGCGAGGAAATGAAATATGATTTCAGGAAGCGCTGAGTATTGAAGGTGGAAGATTTCAGCACAGTGAAGAGATGAACGATGAAATACCAATAGAGACCACCAGGCACTGCTTAGAGGAAGACATTTCCTTTGGGCTTGTCCTTTTGGTGTGCTTATGGACAACTACACCTGGCAGACTTTTAGAAATACAGTATATCAGAGTATATCAGAAATTTGGTTCTTGTTACTCGTTAGCTGAACCACCGAGAGTGTTATGGACTATAATCACAAGATTCAGGGTTCTGCTTTGGGGGAAACATATTCAGAGTTAATTTGCTTCTTGCTTCTTTCACATCTTTACAGTGACTCAGCATTTGGATCATTTGGACACCACAATGAAACAGCAAAAGATTTACACATCATAATGTCAAGGGTTTAAATCATTTGGTTGTTTTAAAAACAATGAATAAGCAGGGTTAGGGCTTTAGTCATAGAGCTGTACGTTTAAGGAAAATCCCGGCATAAAACAAATCACCAGTGTTTATATTGAAATATTTGTGATGTGTTTAATGATTCTGGTGTTAAACTGCCGGTCAGTGCTGTAGTACATTATTCCAGTGAGGTGCTGGTGGTTTTCTGCCACAGTGACGTATTGCTTGTGTGATTATATTGGGTTTTACTAGGAGAAGGAAAAATGAAACAATCTCATAGGGCTTAAGGGATAATGGTCAGGTTTGGCGGTAAGCTCATAAAAACAAAAGCGTCTTTTGGGAAATGTTGGAAAAGGTATGTAGAGGCGGAGCCACAGCGTGGCTAATTAATGATCCACAAGACGACAAGCATGATGCCATTGATGGTGGCGTTAAGGTCAATGTTGCAGTTTTGGAATTGGATCTGTTTTAGCATTTACATTTACATTAACATAAAGGCATTTGGTAGACGCTCTTATCCGAAGCGACTTACAAAAAGGCTTTGATCCTTACACTGGGTTACTAGGTTACTAACTAGGTACATTACATTTTTTTGGCGGGCTTTGGGGAGGATTAACCCAAATATCAAAGGAACACATAGGTCTTTAGTCCTCGTTTAAAGATTGCCAGTGACTCGACTGTACGGACATCTAGAGGAAGTAAGTTTTAAGCAAAGCTTTAGCAAAGTGTACAGATGAGGAGGTAAGAGACTAATAATGGACTAAATTGCTGCTGTGCCACACTCTTTAGGTAGAGATGACGCACATACTACTAAATCCAACAGATGCCACTATCAGTAGTTAGTAGTTTTTTGGGATTGTCTGGGTAATAGACTGAAAAAGCCAATTCAGCATTCAACTACAAAATAAATCTTGAATGAAGATCATGTTAAGTCTAAAGATTAATAAGCAAGTAATTCAGTGTTGTGGTTGGAGTTAAGCTTAAAATAATGGCAAGAAAACTTCATGATTTTTTTCAACCTGTGTTTTGGTACTGCTGATACAGATCAGAGTAATCTACTTATGTTTTACTCACTCAAGAAGAGGACACTTGATTTAACTCTGATTATTGTTTCATGCTTTGCCAAAAGCTACTAGATGATTTGAAACGAAATTCATTAGCCAGCTAGATCTAGCAGGAATACAGAAGAGCGGGTGTTTTTTTTTTAATGTTAGTAACATGCATCTGTACAGTTATACAGTAAGTGGCTTGATTGTCAAGAACAACATACTGAGTAATATACAAAAATACAAAAAACACAACTTTTTACAAGCCTAGCCAGCAATGACCTCCTTGTGCTGAGTTTTATGTTTAAGATGTTTTATTAAATTATTGTATTTAATGCATTTCATGGTTTTTGTATTTTGTGATGTAGCGCATTTCTCACATGCTGCACATTTCTTGTTTGCACACTGCTCATTTGCACATAAGATTAAGACTATCTTGCACTTTAGGCCATAAACAATCATAATCACACTCTTTGTCTTATCATTATGCTGCTGATATGATTTCATACTGTCTGTTTCCAATTATTCTGCTGCTGCCATACCCACATTATGTTTTTACATTTCTATACAGTAACACTAACTGATATTTCAGTCCTTTCTCATTTTGAAATTTGACTTCTGTCAATTTATATTTTTTTTACATCACAGTTTACTCTTTTATTTTATATATTCGGTTCCCATGTAATTTAAATTTCTATTTTGATTCAATTTGACTTTAACTTATTGTTGTTTTTTTATTGAAAATTATATCTCTAAAATTCTGCTTCCAAAGAGCCAGACAGTATTTTTAATGTAGTCTTATGGAATAGTTCTCCAGGCTTCCTGAAGGATTTGATGTCTCTAATTTCATTCCAGTCCCTGTACCTAAGTAGTTTCAGATGAACTTTTTTGTTTGTTAAGCCACACAGTGACCTATGAATCATTAAAGCATAAAAAAAAACCCATCTAACTCAATGCATGAACCAGTGAGAAACAGATGATGACAGATGATCAGGCCGGTGATTAGTTTACTGCTGATGCTGAATGCTGAGGGGTTGGAACAGATGAGAGGGGAAATGACGTTGCTGCTGAGGTTGATACATAAACAATCAAAAATTATTGTATTTTTAGGCACTTTGCAGGCTGTTGCAGTATTTGTTTACATTTCTTTAATGTATTCTACATAATTTAATTTAATTTAATATGAAGAAATCAATATTTATGTCACATAATATCACAAACCAGTACTAGACCAATAGCATTTTATGCTTAGCACTTGAGTATGAGCATTGGTTCCTCTGTATGTGTGTGTGTGTGTGTATGTGCTTTCCGTGGACAAGAATTTCATCCTATTTCCTGTACAAAGAAAAAACACAAAAAGACCTGTGGTGTAATCCTTTAAAATGTGCATTATGCATAGTTTTAAGGGTAATAAATTTAGATTGGGATTAATTCAAGGCTAATGTCAGCATTCATGTTCAGGGTAAAGGTTGAGGCAATGTGAAAAATTAAGCAAATTATTATAATTAAATAACTCAATTATCCTAAATTAGGCTTTGTCATAGACATAAATCTGTGTTAGGTCGACACCTGCATGTAAGCCACCCTGCCTTGGAATCCTTAACGTATGCCTAATCTCTACTCTATCTTAACTACGGATATTACAAAAGCCTTGCAGTGACCTTAACCTCAGACTAAACTAAACTTTCATTCAGTTTCGATCCTTCCCCAGATGTGATCCTCACTTGTGGCGGAACCATTAAAAAAGGAGCTCTAGCTCAGCAGGGGATCTCCATTCAGCATGAGCACAATGGCCCAGCAGTGTGTATGAGTGACGAAAAAAATCTAAAAGCACTCCATAATAACCCTAACGCATGCACAGCTGCTGAACACTGCAGATGCCACTTCCTGTGGGAGGGATCCACAGGGGAATAATGATGGCTTTGATTGGATGGTTATGAGAGACTGACACTTCCTGTCCTTTTGTACAAGTGCCATTGTGCAGGCGACAGGATATGGGTGTAAGGCGGGGTAAGAAACATCTGCTGAGATCCAACATTAAGAACACCACCACCTGATTTGCATATGCCAAGTCATTAATCATAAAAGCAGAACCATTTTTTTGTCAAATGTATTAAAAAGAAATGGTAGCACTTATAGTGTCTGTTTCTTTACACTGTCACCCCTTTACAGTTTGGATTAAAGCATATTTTGTATATGTTTCCTAGAAACACAAAGGAGTCTCAACGCTTGTCTTAACTTTAAATGCTCAAATGAGTGAGTATGTTTGTGTATAAGCACGTATTATTTTTGCAAAGACTGAAAATAATTTTTTTTTAAAGTACAAAAGGTTCAAATGATCACGAGGGTGCAACAAGGGGACTTCAGCTAAACAGCTCATGTAAAAGCATGAGATTTGATAAGACGCAACAGAAGATCCTCTACAGAATCTGCACTGGTTCATATTACAACTGGACCACGATCTGTCAGTTGATGACTAAAATTGGTTGTGATCATCAGGTGATGAAGACATGGTCCGTTTCTGTATTATTAGCTGAGGTTTTCAAATCTACAGTAGGTATCTTCAAAAAAACTAGTGAAGGAAAGGAGTGACATGATTGATCTTGAGGAAATCACAAGACAAGAAGTGCTTCTGCATTCTGTATCTGGTACGGCAAGAAGGATCAGCTGGTTTGTGCTACAGAAGTCAAATTTCAAAATGAGAAAGGACTGAAATATCAGTTAGTGTTACTGGGCCCTTTTAAGAGAAACAGTTGAATAAATGACCAACATGTTATGAGATTCATACCTGGTAACTGAATACCTCACAAGCATTTCTAGTCAGAATGATCAGTGAATTCTCTATATCACATCATCCCATATCACAGCAAGGTTTTAGGAATATACATCAGCTCTGTTTCTCTGGGGTTCAGTTTTAGGTGATGAGATGAAATCCGTGATGGGACATCTACCAGAAATGCCATGATCCGAGAAGCAAACTGGTTCTAGCAAGTCTAAGTTGCTCACATCCTAGTTCTAGCAATTCTAGCACACTCTTAACCTAGTTCTTGCAACTCTAGCATACAACTAACCTGGTTCAAGCAAATGCAGCATACTCTTTACTTGTTTTTGTAACGGTAGCATACTCTCAACCTGGTTCTAGCATCCGTAGCTTATTCACAGCCTCACTCTAGCAACCGTAGCAAAATCTTAATCTGGTTCTAGTAACCCTAGCATACTCTCAACCTGGTTCTTGCAAACATAGGATAGTCTTAACCAGGTTCTACTTCAGCACTTCTAGTACACACTTAACCTGGTTCTTCCAACTCTAGCATAAAATTAACCAGGTTCAAGCAACTGTAGCATACTCTTATTTGTTTTTTTGTAATACTAGCATACTGGTTCTACCAACTGTAGCAACTGTTTCTAGGAACTCTAGCACACTCTCAACCTAGTTATAGCAACATTAGCATATTCTTAACCTGGCTTATGCAAACATAGGATAGTCTTAACCTAGTTCTAGCTACTCTAGCACACTCAACCTGGTTCTAGCAACATAAGCATATTCTTAACCTTGTTCTTGCAAATCTAGGATGGTCTTAACCAGATTCTAGTAACTCTAGATTAATGACAATCTCAATCTAGCAATCCTAGCATACTTTTAACCTAGTTCTAGCAAACTTAACATACAATTAACCTGGTTCAAGCAACTGCAGCATACTCATAACCTGTTTTCTGTAACTCTAGCATACTCACATCCTCACTCTAGCAACCATAGCATACTCTTAACCTGGTTCTAGCAACTCTAGCACACTCTTAAACTGGTTTTTAGCAACATTAGCGTTTCCTCAACCTGGTTCTTCCAAATCTAGGATAGTGTTAACCAGATTCTAGCAATGCTAGCATACACACAACCTCTTTCTTGCAACATTAGTATCCTCACAACCTAGATCTAGCAACATAGTATATTCTTAACCTGGTTGTTGCAATTCTAGCACACTCTCAACCTGGTTCTTTCTACTCTAGCATATATATATTTTTTTCTCAACAATATTTTTTATTGATTTTAAACAGGGATATAACAGGGTAAGCATGTAATGTTTCAATACAGATTTTATAACCCCCTTATAAAAACCTATAGCACCCACCCCACCCCGCCACAAACAAAAAAGGAGAGAAACGGGGGAAAAAAGCACCTGGAGCTGGAAGTTTTTTGGCTCTGCGTACAAAAAAAGGGAAAAGAAAACAAACAAACAAACAAACAAACAGTTAAATAAGAAGGGAATCAAACTATAAATGTATATGAAAAAAAAAGTGAAGGAAGGGCCCCCACACCTGTTGAAATTTTAAGTCTGAATAACAGATTGAGTAGTGGATCTTCTCCAGCGACAAACAGTACTCTAGCATATATTTAACCTGTTCAAGCAACTCAGCATATTCAAACCATTTTTTTTTTGTAACTGTAGCATACTCTTGGTTCTAGCAACTCTAGCACACTCTCAACCTGTTTCTAGCAACATTAGCATATTCTTATTCTGGTTCTATCAAATCTAGGATACTCTTAACCAGGTTCTAGCAATGCTAGCATACTCACAATCTCTTTCTTGCAACACTAGCATCCTCACAACCTAGTTCTAGCATACTCACAACGTTACTCTAGCAACCCTAGCATACTATTAACTTGGTTCTAGCAAACTTAGCATACAACTAAACTGGTTCAAGCTACTGTAGTAATAAACTGTAATCTTAACATATCTTCTATACCTCTAGCACACTTACAGCCTCTCTCTAGCAACACGAGCACACTCTCAACCTGTTTCTAGCAACCACCTTAGTATATTCATAAACTGTTTTTTTTTTTTTTTTTGCACTTAACCAGGTTCTGGCAACTTTAGCATACATTTAATCTGGTCCTAGCAATGCTAGCATAGTCATAACTTCTTTCTTCCAACGCTAGCATACTCATAACCTCTTTCTTGCAACTCTAGCACACACTTAATTTGGTTCTTGCAAATATAGCATGCTCACAACCTCATGCAATTCTGGCATACTCCTAACGTTCTAGGAAATTTTGCATACTCAGAACATGATTCTTGCAACTCATAACTTTGTTTTAGCAGAACCACAAAAGGAGAGAACCAAGCACAGACTCTTGTGGAACACCTGTAAATAATCTGGTGCAACTCTAACATACTCAGAACCTGGTTATTGCAACACTTGCCTACTCTTAGTCCTGTTTTAGAAATTCCAGCATACTCTCAACCTGCTTCTACCAACTCTAGCAGATTTTTCAACATGGTTCTTGCAGAGATCCAAGATGAGATAACCAAGCATACATCCTTGTGGAACACCAGTGGCCAGTCTGGTGGGAATTCTTCTGTTTTATTCCATCATCCATCTTCAGTAACGATGTTATCCTGATCAGAGTCAAAAAACTCGAAAACTGGTCATGAGGTACCCTGGATTGCACTAAAATGAAATTCGTTGTTGATATGCGAACCTTTCCAGGTTGGATAGGAAATCATGATTACCTGTTTTAAAGGTAGAAAAGAGGTGAAGAAGCATGAGTACTGATTTGATCTAGATGTTCGGAGCTTCGACTTTAATGTCATTAGGTCTTGCTGACTTCTTGATGACCTCCGTAATATCAATAAAACAGTCATATCAATCATTTCAGTTTTTATTACACACCCCATAATACTCGTTATATTATAACGAGTACTCATTATATTATTCTTTACTAGTCACCTAATTATCCTTGTCATGTCATTGAATGCAAGTAAATTTAGATGAGAGAAACAGCTATAATTGGCACGAATCTGAGCAACCTCAAGTTGACATTAATGCGCGCACACACACACACACACACACACACACACACACACACACGTTGCTATAGCAGTGCATGGGGTTAAGATGATGTGCACTGTGTGTCACACTTTTTCTCTCACACACACACATTTTTCTGTTCATCTGAATTTTCCATTAGCGTTTGCAAAGATAGAGCATGCGTTGCTTCCTGCTGCTGCAAAAGCACAACCACAGCAGCTAACCAGTAACTCAGCTTCAGTAATAACACACACACACACACACACACACACACACACACACACACACACACACACTTCAGCACTAGTGAGCACTTCGGTTTTGTTTTTCCATGGTGCAATGTGTGTGACTCTTACACCTTCAAGACATTTGACCTTACTCTGGCGTCTGTGCAAACGCCTCTGCGCTCTGATGAACAGTTTGGAGAACAAACGAGAAGAAACCGTCGAGGAACTTTGAGAGAGAGACAGAGAGATATAAATGGATGCTACAAAAAAAAAAAAAGATAATTAATTGGTTATCTCATCTTAGATCACTGATTCTTATCATGATGTTTGGGGTTTGGGTTAAATTTGTGCGGAATTCACATTTTTTAAAAACCATTTTAGCTCATCTGAGTTCTTTAACATATTTTTTTAGGATAGCATTGATTCACTAATTTGCTTAAAAAATAACATTTTTGCATATTTACATAGACGAAACAATGTTTTATTCTACAATATATATATTGTGGAATCATATACAGTATTATTAAGTGTTTTGGGTGAAACATTTGCATGTTCTTGGGTATTTCTGAACATCCTGTTCTTATCAGGCTAAGCAAAGAATGTGTGCAATATCCATCAAAATATCTTTTTTTCTTTCTCTCTTCCTCTCTTTTGACTAAGCAGCTGTAGATATGTCTATGTGTGTGTGTGTGTGTGTGTGTATGTGTGTGTGTGTGAGAGAGAGAGAGGGAGAGAGAGAGAGAGAGATTGAGAGAGAGAATATATCAATGTATGTTCATGTGTGTGTGTGTGTGTGTGTGTGTGTGTGTGTGTGTGTGATTTTTTTTCAATATATCTTAGTGATGACCGAAATGTCCAAACAAGAATAGGAATCTCTAATAAGGAGCATTTGGCTGGTACAACCACCTTTTTTTTTTTACACACACACACACGCGCACACACACACACTCTCTCTCTCATACAAACACACAAGTGCTCAGAAACTTGTCAGCTCTGCACTCATAACATTTTCCTTCAGCTTATCACACACACTGATGCCATGATTTGAATGCTAATCTTTAAGGTTGTCTGTGTCTTCATGTGTCTCTGAGAGTGTGTGTGTGTGTGTGTGAGAGTGTGTACATCTTAACTCACTCTTGATGAAACACATGACACCATCCCCCATACTTAACCCTCCAACAGAACGGTTCCCATCCAACGTTAGTGTGTGTACATTTGCGAGTCTGTACATCGTGAGTGTATTGTGTGTGTGTGTGTGTGTGTGTGTGTGTGTGTGTATTTTGTTAGCATGATAAATGGGAGTTGGAGTGTTTGTTTGACCCAGGCAGTCTGGCAGGGATGGTACAGGAGCCTCCACCCTCTCTCCCTCGATCGCTGATGGCAGATCCAGATGTGAAGGCAGACTACGAGGAGACAGAGAGGGCAGGGGGTCTGAGAGAGAGAGAGAGAGAGAGAGAGAGAGAGAGAGAGCAAGTGGGAGGAAGAAAGTTGTAAGGGAGAAAAAAAGCTAATCTCAGCATTCAGGAAACCTCTCTTTCTCTCTCTCACACACACACACACACACACACACACACACACACACACACACTGAGAAGCCAACAGCTGATTTCTTTACACCCCATATCTTAAAACTTTTGTAAAATATCCCTTTCAAGGTCGAATTCGTTATTTATTCGTATTATTATGACGACCTTTGACCTATACATAGAGCTAAATACAACACACACAAGTTACTCTAGTTAGATAGACATTATAATTACTACAAATATTACTGATGTACGGTACTTTCACTCATTTGTATAACCTCTGAGAGTCTGGCTGGTGGAATTTTTTTTGTCCAGTTTGACCTTTAAAACATTTACATACCTTTCCTGAAAGAGAACAATGCAAAATGTCATGTCCTCCTATCATCGAGTGGGCATTCGGGGGGCCTTACAACCCGGGGACCAATAGTGGAGGACAAACACACATACACACACATATACACACATACACAAGGCCATATACCAGAATGTAGGTGGTAGGAGAAAGCATGAGAACCCATTGTGGGGCGTGTGTGTTTGTGTGTGTGTGTGTGTGTGTGCGCCCACTTTCTGTTACCACCCTGCGCCTTACAGTATGTTCCTACGACCGTCTCCTAATCCATCAGAGCACACCCCATGATTAGGCTCTTCTTAAGGATTACATCAAATGACTTTCCTTATGGCGACGAGCCATGTCAAAATTGTCATGTGAGCTAAATACACAGCACCCCAGCACAGGAAACATGCTCTTCTCACACCACCGGTGCTGACTTTCCCAAAGGTCATGAGTCGCTGAGTAATTCTTACTATCTCTCTATCTTAATGCCCCATCCGTCATCGTAAGCCGGCCCTCCTTTCTGTCTCTGTCTCTCCCTGTCTTCAAAGGGATGAAGGGGAGGCAACACGGGGACATTTGGCTGCTGTAATTGCCCTCCGTGAAACGAGGATCTATGCACGGATGAACGGATACGAGTTACAGTCTAGCGTGGCTTGGGGGGCCTAGCAGGGTTCTGCTGATAAGAGAAGAGGGAGAGAGAGAGAGAGAGAGAGAGAGAGAGAGAAGGTTGTTAAGATCAGAGTGAGAAAATCTTACTCAAGCACGGCAAGTGCAACAAACCCTTATATAAATGAAGCAAGCATGCTGGGTGCCAACTGCTTGTGAAATCATCCAGATTTGTTATTCTTTTCTTTTCTCTCTCTCGTTTTTTTTACAGCATTCATTGTGTACAGAATTGCATAATCAGCTCCAAAACGTAGTTAAAACATGGGACATGGGACTTCGCTTTTAAGTTAGTCCAGGAGAAAATAAAGAGTCGTTGGTGTTAAAACAGCGCAGGTGAACGCACGAGTGGATCTCGGTCAATCTTTCCTCCTGATTTCTCCTTCCTTTCGCTGTGCTGCTTTAAATTTCTCACCTGGATCTTTGCTGAAGTAGGATTTTATTCAACAACGACAATTTTCTCATCCAAAAAACAAAAAAAAAAATATATATATACTGTAGTGAAGTGAAATGCTGTATTCCCAAAAAGCATGAGTGCCCAGACTTATTTAAGCAAAT
>JAOVVA010000002.1:22047797-22059309 GCA_028565275.1 Leiocassis micropogon | reverse complement strand
AATGTAGAAAGAAATAAAAATCAGGAACCATCATGGAGTTAGAAAGTGACCCCAAACTTTTGAACGGTAGTGTGTGTTGAATTTTGCGATGAACTAGTGATTTTTTCAAGGATTCTTTCAATTTTTTTTAATGAAATAAGGCCGTTTCCATTCAAATTTCAAAGTAGCATATCTTCTCTTTCAGTGGGCCAATTTCAGTAAAACAAAACCTATATGTTACCTCAAGCTCGGCTAAACACACCTGTCAAAACCATTAAAATTCATTCAGTAGTTTTTACGTGATGCATGCACAAACAGACAGACAAAAATTCCAAAAAAACATCTTGATGCGTTCTATTACTCATCTTACGTCCGCCCAAATGATTTTTTTTGCAAATATCTTCAACTTTACAGTTTTATTATACTGTATGTATAGATTTGCATGTTTTATCTTAGTTTATACTTTTGTATATCAAGTTGAGAATTGCCATACATTTTTTTTATAAAGATGGATATTAAGTTTTGTCTAAAAACTGCATTCTTTCTGAATCTCTCTCTCTCTCTCTCTCTCTCTCTCTTTCTCTCTCTCACTTCGGGTAATTCCTTAAGGTCAGTGAAAAACTTAGCTTGTTTGTTCTGACACGCAATGCTTCTTTTTTTAGCCACCGAATGAATCAACAATAGACCTTGAACCCAGTAAACAAGTTCCACAACAAGAAGAGCCTTATTAATATCATTAAACATAACGATGAATTCACTCTCGCTCAGCTCACGTGAATCAGAACTCCAGAAATAAACCCCTTCAAGGTGGCTGAGTTAAAAAAAAAAATGACCTAGATAGTAAAGCTTTAGCCTCGGGTCTGACCCTGAATGCTTTCGGCTCTTCCCCTAAACAATCCCGGTTAATCCAGAACATTTGGACGCGCTTCGCTGGTAAGGAGTGTGTAAGCATGGCCGGCGAAGCATGCTTCTCTCCTACTGTCTATGAGAGCTGATAAGTGTTTAACCTCTGATAAAACAGTGCGGGACAAACAAAGTCAGCTGGGACATGTGACAATCAGGCTGACAGTCAGGCTTGACCCTTGACCTCTGACCCAGTCATGTGATGTGCCCCCGAGGATGTTTCGTTGAGTGTTCGACGATGTATGAAATGAATGTTTGGCATCGGAGATGGAAAGGAGGAGGAGGAGGAGGAGGTTGTGAACTGTATAGGATTGTATATCTGCATTTCACACACACACACACACACACACACACACACACACACACACACAGTGCCTGAGGCAGCATTTTTCCAGACAACTCCAGACTTTCGGATACAAAGCTCCCTCTGTAGAGACACCTGGGAACTGCACACACACAAACACACACACACACACGTACAAATACACAAATACACGGACACAAATATATGTCAAAAGGTCAAAATTACAATTCTACAAACACAAGGCTTCAGCTGGTTAATTCAGATATAGCAATAGCTGTGTAGCATTTTCAGGAGAGGAAAAAAAAAAAGATGGCACAGTGGAAGGAGCTGTGTACTGAGACGCAGTAATTGCAGATAAGTAATTACACACGGGGCAAGCGAATACTGCGATTATACCCACGTTCAAGGCTGCGCACATGTGCACGCTGCAGCCGAATACGCTTAACTAATCCGCCGAGGGCTTGAATAGGCAGCCATGTGGTAGTGGGAGACTGCTTTTTTTTTTTCTTCAAGCTCCCAGCAGGGCAATTGACTCGGAGCTAGCGGGGCTGATGAGGGAAAGTGCAGGCTAACGTGTTAAGATAAGAACATCTGCTCTGATAATGGCAGTCAGCGGGACGCGCTGCAAGAATCAGCTCCCATAGAAGTCAGACAAAATAGCACAGGATTCTAGATGTAGAATTCAAATTCAGCATTCCCTCCTCATCCTCGTGATGAAGTCTTTATTGACATGTTAGAATGTAAAATCAGCGTAATATATTACGATATTTTACACCACAGCACTGTTGAATGCTTGGTCAGGAGGTGTTTTCTATAACAGTAGCTCTGACAGCTGTTCCAGCTGTAACTCAAATCCCAGATTCATAATAATGGTCTCATTTTAATATGATATCGTTTCTATAGTAACAGCTTGTTTACAGTGACTTGAATGGTCGGTACAGTACAGTACGTCATCTACAACCAACAATGAGAGGATTTTAAAACCTTGATTTTTTATTTTATTTAACTATGAAAATGAAAATATTTAAAATATATGTAAGGAGTCTCCAGTGTGAGCGTTTTATAACAATCTGTCACCATAAGTCTCCACCATAGGCAGGTTCTTGGTAATATGAAAGGCTGCTATAGTTTTTTTTTTTTTTTTTTTGCTTATTAACTTAAGAAATAATTATTGTTTAAAGATGGTTCCAGAAGCGGCTTCGTGTTCTGAATTAAATGGAGAGAAAACATGTGACGTGTCAGTCATGAAAATATTTAAAATAATGTAAACATTGACAAATTGCTGTTGTGTAAAATTAATAAAAGATATTAGAATATGACATTAGAACAGCAAGATATATGAGACTGATGCCATGTAACCTGACACAAAGCAGATATTATTTTTAATACCTAGGAACTTATAAGGAACTCTCACTCACTCATTGTCTATACCGCTTTATCCTGTATACATGGTCACTGGGGCCTGGAGCCTATCCCAGGAGACTTAGGTCATGAGACAGGGTACACCATGGATGCGGGAATTTGGGAGCATGCCAATTAACTTAACCTGCGTGTCTGTGGACTGTGGGAGTCAACAAGAGTACCCGGAGGAAACCCACCAAGCACAGGGAGAACATGCACACTCCATGCACACAGAGACGGGACTCGAACCCAGACCCTGAAGGTGAAAGGCCACAGTGCTAACCAGTGAGCCACCATGATGATGATGATGATGTTGATTTTTCAACACATCCTGGAGTATTTTTCCCTCTACAACAATTTGCAAATGATTACAATTTACTTCCGTGAACAATAATAATACTAAAAATGCATTGTGCAATAAAACCTTTAAATGAATAAGTTGAACGAATGTATACAAGTTTAAGTTTCAGTTATTTGTTACATGTACCATACAGGACAGTAAAACGATCTTTTGGCATATCACAGTTAGAGAGCTAAGGGAAGAGTGCAGGGCCAGTCTGGATACAGCGCCCCCCTGGAGCAGATATTGTTAAGAGCCGTGCTCAAGGGTCCAACATAGGCAACTTGGCAGCGCTGGTTATGAACCTTCAACCTTCCGATCAGTAACTGTTTGAACCACTACCACCACCAAAAAAAAAAAAAAAAAAAAAATTAATTAATAACACCCACTTGCCTTGATATAGGAAGTAGTGCAATTCATTAGCTTGGTATTATTTCATATCAGTAAAAATTGAATGGCATGCTTTCATTTACTGTATACTTCTTTCACCCTGGACAGGGTGCCAATCCATATACACACATGCATATACTGTATATACACACACTCACACAAGCAATTTGGGAACACCAATTAGCCTAATCTGCATTTCTTTGGACTGTAGAAGAAAACCGGAGTACACGGATGAAACCCGCCAAGCACGGGAAGAACATGCAAACTCCATGCACACAGACCCTGAGGCGGGAATCGAACCCGGAAACCTGGAGGTGCGAGGCAACAGTGCCTGCAGAGATGATGCCAACGTTTAGGAGGTTGAAAAGTAAATTACTATTATATTAACATTTACAAAATTTGGCTGATGCCCTTATCCAGAACGATATACATGCATTATTTTTATACATCTGAGCAGATGTGGGTTAAGGGCCTTGCTCAAGGGCCCAACTACTGTATGTCTGCAGCTTGGCAGTGGTGGGATTGAGTTGAAAAATGCAACAGGAATGTCCTGAGTGAGAGAAACGATCACTCTGATGTGAGATCCTGTTGAAGGTGAAGTAAATGGCACTACAGTGGTGTCCATGTATTACAGTTCTCCCTGTGCGGAAAAACATGTGATGTCAATAATTAGTTCGAGCCTACCTGGCTAAAGAGTTGTGTTAATTAGAATCATCTGGTTCAAAAAATAGCTCCGTTTTTTAGATTTATACTGCTATGCCAATTATGTGCACTCGATTTCATAGCAGTTACGCAGTTAAGCAATATCCTTGAAGATGAATCACTGAATAATAAGGTGATGCTGAAGAGGTTAAACCACTCAGACAGTTTTATGCCAGACAGCTAATGTATTAGCCTCCAAGACTCATAAAGAACTTGAAGTGCATCAGTTCCTCAAAAATGCCCTCAGAAGCATTTGGGCCGACATGCATCTGCCAGGAAATTATATATTTAAAAAAAAAAAAAAAAAAACACTTTTGTACGATTATAGCCTAGTTAATGAAAAAAAAAAAGACGATATAAAGAGAGACACACACATTCGTCGAGTGTAACAGTGCTGAGCCTCATTCGCCTCCTCCCTTTCCCCCCTGCTAGGGGACCCACAGCTGCGCAAGCCAGGTGCGTTCCACCCCAACACACACACACGCACACATGCACACACACACACACACATACACACACACTTCCACCCACCAACGGCCCCAGCAGGAAATGCCTAATACCCGTTTTAGAATGATGCCACTGTGCCAGCGTGACAGGGTGCCCGTCCCCGTGGGGACCAAGGCCTGGAGGCTGTCACCACGGAGACTATCACCACGAGGCCAACGCCTGGCAACAGCAACTGCAGACCCAGAAAAAGTGTGCCATGATATCAGAGTGCATTTTACTACAATTTTAAGTGCACAATGCTCACCCGGAACATCTTATAACAAAGCTGCGACAATTTTATTCATATTCAGTACTTATAATTACCACATTACTTATGCATCGGGGGCGTGGCCAAATGATTCACCACTGCCACCTGAACTCTGATAGAAATTTACATCTCAGATAGGTTTGTTACTCCTGTGTGATTTAGATATCTGTTCATTCAGTCGTCCATCTTTATTAACGGTTTTGTTCTTTGTCATCAGGTTGATGGTGGATGTCGAGCAGGCATGCTCAGTGTGAGCAAGGAATATGACCTAGATAGGACATTGGTGTTATTCCTTATTTTTAAATCTACATATAGATATACTCTGACAAAACACAGCATTGGTGCTGATTTTGTTATTATTATTTTTTTTATGTTATACATATCATATAGAAAATGTGTGTGCTAAAAGAAGTTAAATGCAACATGACCAATCTTGTTCCTTCAAAATTTCAAGTTGCTAAATTCTAACAAGTTAGACTTCTCAAGTTGCTAACTAACCGTTTTGGAGAGATGATTTTATATGTGCCCCCAAAATAGTGTTATACTGTCTCGCTTCAAACAATAATCATTTAAAATTCAAATTATTCATATTTCTTTATAGGCATTAATACTAAAATTAGTGCAAGCTTCTAGAAGCATATGACCTGTAAGAACTGTTGCTTAAATTAAAGTACAAAATTAAGGATTTTTTTCCCCCAAAAAAATCTGTAGTGTCTGTAACCATGTCAAATTCATGTTGCAATATCTTAAAAATTTTGCATTTCTACATTTTTTCAGGTTTATGTCTTTTCCTGTGGCATCCAAATTGGCCAAGTTTCGTCTGAATGACAAAGATTTGATTTCAAAAAAGTTACGGACACTACGCCTAGGCGGGACACTTTCTAGCACAAATACTGTGTTTTGGCTGAGAGCATTAGCAAGTTTTGGACATTTTCTACATTCTAGAAAAATACTGGAGATTTCAAAACTATGAAATAGCACACGTGACATTAAGTAATTAAGAACAACAACAACAGTCAGTTGTGGTTTTAAGACATGAAGGTCAGCTGTTCTGGAACAGTTCTTGCAAGAACAGTATTGTCAAGGGCATTTGCAAAACTGTCTTCCCAGGAAAGCAAGACAAAAACTGAGCTCTGCTGCAGAGGAGAAGTTCATTTAGAGTCACCAGCCTCAGAAATCACCAATTAACAAATAGCATTAGAGCAATCAGATTAGAGCCGTTATGAAGCTTTCCAGAGCAGAAGGAGCAGATATACATCTCAATATCAACTGTTCAGAGGAGATTATGGTATATTTTGGATAAACGCCTGCAGTATTGTTTTACAGTGTAGAAAGAAATAAAAATCAGGAAAGACCATGGAGTTAGAAGGGGTGTCCAAACTTTTGACTGCTAGTGAATGTTCTCCTGGTGCTTTAGTGAACATCACCCTTAGCTTACTTACCTGGGACAAACTGATAATCATAAGTTATACATTGTTCCTTAGATTTTTCAAACTTTTTATCACTTTTTATTATTATTCCTCTAAAGCTGCTTTGGAACAATGAGCATTATTTAAAGTGCTATATAAATAAAATGTAATATAATTGAACTGAACTCCCCTTACTGCAATGGGACTGCTGGGAAGTCCTATGTCAGGTAAATTAGTGTAGAGTAGAACACTGAGTAGTCTGTGACTATATCTTACAGACAGACCTAGTAAATACGTTTAGAACCCTTTAAGCAAGTAATGAAATATCCAAGGTGTAGATGCTACTTTAGTGTTTTAAATGTTTATAAAACCCTCACCTGTTATCGTCTACTACTGTACAACGGTCTTATTTTTTTTAAACTCCTGGTATTAGGGATAAACTTCAATATTCTACATCATATTAACCAACAATCAGAGTTAGCTTTAAAACAAAAAGGATCAGTCTGTACAAAACATAAGTTTCTCAGAGGCCACTATACAGTACACACTCCTACACACACTTCACTGGGGGAAATTTAGCATAGCACACCAACCCACACATTATAATTTTGCAAGGTGGGAGGAAACCAGAGAATCTGTTGGTAAAAAAACAAGTGCTTGTAGAGACAAACCCAAGCTCAGGACTAAACTGGGGACCCTGGGACTGAGTATGTGAGGTGGACCATACTGCTTGTAACTTTTGGTATTTCTAGGTGGTTGGTTGCATGTAGAATGAACTATATGTTGTTGGTGGTGTTGTTTTTATTTTGGCTGATCTCATTAAGGTGTTGCCCCAGCGGACAATCTATCAGGCGCCTGAGATGCCCTGGGACATTTGGGACATTGTCTGTCTAAATATGTAGTCACTTGTCAGATTGTATGATAAGATTTAATTTATATTTCACCACTGCCATTCCTGTATCTGTAGCTTTTCCAAAAGCTTTGCATAATCCTATGGTATTCTCATCTTGGTAGATTTCAGCCATGGGATATACGAGGGGCGTTCAAGTCAAAACAGGACTTGTGATGAAATTTCTGGTGAATGAAGGCATAATAAAGTGATGAGACTCTTAGTCGCAGTAAAACATGTGTTTTTAAAAAAAAAAAAACGTTTTTAAGAGGGCCGTGCGTCCGGGGATGCCGCTCACTCCACTCGTTCCTGTGGACAATCAGATAGTAGAGCGCCTGATCCTTGAAAATCGACAGATAACTTGTCATTGACTTGCACAAGAGACGTCTGTGTGAACTGTACACACAATCATTCACCAACACCACTTGCACATTACAGGAACTCGGTTGGGAGTTACTGCCACATTCCCCGTACAGTCCTGAGCTCGCTCCAAACCATTTCCACATTCATTAAAGGAGTTTCTGGGAGGCCGGGGTTTCAGACGTGAACTTGCCAGTCCGATCATCGGCTCCGGCGTACTGGGAAAACTTTCTACCCTGACGGTGTCCAAGCACTAGTGAAACACTGGGATAAATGCATTAGTGTAGCAGGAGATTATATAGAGAAATAAAGGGAGTTATTACTCTCAGAACTTTGCACAATTAAAAGTCCCACTTTGACTTGAACGCATTTGATTGCATTTTCATTATAAAATTTCTCACACTACAAAAAAAAAAAAATATATATATATGATGGTCTCTTTTTTGACATTTTTTAAAGTGTGCAGTACTTGTCTGTGATACTGAACGTCATACAGTGTTAGCATACAAGCATTAACTTTAACATATTAGGACAGAGATAAGAGTTCAGTGTATGATTAGGGAAATTCGATTCCTCATGAGAAGATGTTCAGAACGTGTGCATGATAAAGGGTGCACTTACTCATTCTCCACATTTAGTTACAAACAACTGAATTTCCCCCAACTCTCTCTAATTCTCACCCACATCAGACATCAGAGCTAGGCCAGGACATGAGTGCGTACGCGCGCACATGTGTACAAATGTACATCAGCTATTTCTGTCAGCGGCTTACCACAGCACTCACACTCTTGCACATTTCTCATAGACCCAGCAGCCCAGGGCAGATACACACATTACCAAAAATATACCCCGAAAAAATGTCGATGCTCAGTCTTTCCAAGTTATTAAAAACGTCTAGATGTTTGCAGGTGTATATATACATATACATATACATATACATATACACACACACACACACACACATACACAGACACACACACACACACAGACACACAAATGCAAAGGTGGAGTAATGGGGAAAATAAAGCTTCTAGAATCAATACTTCCTCTGGGTAGATAATATGATAAGGTGAGAAATGTGTGTGTGTGAGAATAATCATTACAAGTTTCCTGTCTTGTAAAAAAAAAAAAAAAAGTATAAATTGAGAAAATAAGAAACTAGGCCGTCGGTCATTAAGCAGACACACTGACCAATTAGAGCGAAGCAGTCACCTGGAAAGAAAAGACGTTTGGCCAAATGTCGTTATGGCGTAATGGAAACTTAAGCGACGCCAACCACAACAGAGAGCGCAGAGGTGTGTGTTTTTGTGTGTGATGTGCACTTCAAACTTTGCCACGTGCGGTCACACACACTCACCTCTAACTTTTCCATTTACACGATGTCAGACCAGCAGATCTCACCGGATGTTTTTTGAGGTCAGGGGAAAAAATAGCTTGGTACTGAAGATTCTCCTTTATCTTATATATGTGTGTGTGTGTGTGTGTGTGTGTGTGTGTGTGTATCTCTTCATCTGTGTGTGAGGGCAATGGTGAGCTGTGCTTCTGCTATAATCAGTTCAGAGAAATGCAGCACCTGTAGCTCAGACATCAGAGACAGAAAGTCATTCTGAGTTTTAAAGCGTGTTGGCAGTTAGCAGTGTGGTTTCAGTTGTCGTGTACTTTCTGAGTCAAGCCGCTCGCTACCACGAACAAATGAACATTTGACGATTGAATGAATGAATGAATGCATGAATGAATGAATAGGCAGCTTTGATGTACAGTATATTCATAAAGGTAATGTATTTAGTGTGTACTCAGAGCTTCAACATAACTTTACCCAGCATCAGTAGTGGAATACACAAGCACTTGTCTAAACAGGTCGATGTCATGTTGGCCAAGCTGGTAGCACCTGGTAAGCTGACCTGCTTCACAGTGAGGTGAAGCAGGTCAACTTAACAAATTATTATTAACAGTAGACATGTCAAAAGTACACTGCTTGGGTCGGTCAGAAGGGTCAAGTTACTGGCCTGAATTAAGCAAAGAAAACATCAAATTTACTGGAACTGGGTTAAGAACTGTCCACCACATTATTAAACCTGGAGGGACAGTGCTGTACCTTCAACATCATGGAAGAAGTTGGCAACGATGGATAAAGGTGTTCAGAGAACCCTTGTCAAGTTGCATGCTAAAAAAATCGACAGTAGAAATCTATATAAATAAAAGAAAGATTTTGTCTGTACATCTGTCAGAACTCGCTCTTTCAATGACGTCTTTACGTTTCATTCATTGGAGGACCCGAAACCAGTCTCAGAAAAATGTCTGTGTGTCTGTATATCTGTATGTCTGTCCAGCCGATTTTGTCACAGCATCACACAAAACTGACATCTATATAAATAAAAGAAAGGTGTTGTCTGTACCCAAAAAACTTCTTTCTGTCTGTCTGTCTGTCTGCCTGTGTGTTTGGCCGTCCAGCCAAATTTCTCACAGCATCACGCAAAACTGCCTGAACAGAATTTTCTGACACTTCACTCCTTCGGTATTTGCCTGAAGTTAAACATTCGCCAGAAATGAAAGCAAAATGTTGAGTCGAAGGGACAGCACCGCACGTAGCAGCTTTATTTTACTCATTCAGCGCTTTCCCCCTCAAGGTGGCCGTGGTTATTCGGTGTATTACAAGAAGACACAGAGATAAACATAATGCACCTACAAATCCAGCACACTCCACACAACCACACACATGACAGCATGGCTCACTTCGAAGCATACTCTGAAAATCGTGCGTACACTATGAAAACTGAACCTTGCGCCATTTATTCAATCAAAATGTTGAGTAGAAAGGATGTTATAAGCAGCCATGTGCCACATTAGCTCACAACATCTAGCGGGTAATATTTATGCAGGAATAAGTTAGGCAGAAAGTTCTTCCATACATAAAGACAGACAGACACGTCTGTACGTGGCCTTCAACCTGAGATAATAATATCACTGATTACATTAAAGCTCATCATATTATTTTTAGCTTTAACCTTTTAACTCTTTACCCATCAATGACAGGTACTAACTCTAGTAGTGAATATAATAGTTTAATAGTGAAACTAAGATCATCTCCATACTCACAGAGCAGTGATGAGTGATGAGAACTCACAGGATTAAGACTAAACAGCTGTATGTCCAATTTGTCTTTTCAGCAATAGCTCTTGTATGGGATCGGACCAGTCGGGTTAGCCTCCTCTCCCCATGTGCATCAGTGAGCCTGGAGTGTCCATGACCCTGGTTCACGGAATCTCCTTCCTTGAACTACTTTTCGTAGATACTAACCACTGCATACCAGGAACACCAAACAAGAGCTGCCATTTTGGAGTTGCCCTGACCCAGTCATCCATCCATCACAATTTGTCTTTCGTCAGAGTCACTTTTTTCCCCACTTCCTGCATATCAACAGAGACTGTTCACTTTATGCCTACCATATCAGACCCCTTAAATGGTTCCATTGTAACAATTTAATCAATATTATTCAAATGGGTTCAAGTGTTTTATGGCATTGTTGGTTATTAGGGCACAGACTAAGAATATGATCTGTCTCTGTTAAGGAGGTAATATGGGAAGGAAAGCACACAAACACCACATTCTTTAAAAGTAAAGTGCTAATTTAAGTACTTCAGGAAGAGGTAGGTGTTTAGGTTTGGAGACTGCCAGTGAGTCAGATGTTCGGACATCTAGGGGAAGTTCATGTAAGCACTTACTGTATATACCAGAAGAGACAAGAGTTTTGATGCATGTCCTGCTTGTATCCTGAGAGATGGTGGGACTCATGAAGCTGTGCTCAGAGGATGGGAAGGAATGTGGTGCAGGTGTTTTGCTATAACCTTGCTATATTTTACCCTGGCCACTGTGTACAGACCCCCGGGGCCATATGTTGATTTTCTTAAAGAGTTTGGACATCTACTGTCAGACCTATTGATTAACTCTGACAAAGTGTTGATAGTAGGAGTAGGAGTCCTTTGGCGTTAAACTAATTATAAATGCAGCAACTCACCGCTTTAATCATATGCTAAATTTAATTATATCCCATGGTATAGATGTCTTTAATATAGAGAAATAT
>JAOVVA010000002.1:21988041-21999884 GCA_028565275.1 Leiocassis micropogon | reverse complement strand
ATTGTTGTAGAATGTAGAAAATAAATCACTAAACAAAAACAAAGAAATTTGCAAGTGACCCCAAACTTTTGAACGGTGTCTATATATACTTTTTTTTTAAACTTTTTTTTTTGACTTTTTAAAAACTTTTTTTTGTCATTTAAAAAAATAGTTTTTCACGTGAAACCTTTTCTTTTTCATTACTGCGTCGCTTGAAGTACAATTGAAATAAAAGACTTATGAGTCACGAGTTGCACTGTTAATGTCAAACATAAAGTACTCATGTTTAAATTAAATAACTACATTGATAAAGCTTATGATAAATTATTATCTACTCCATAATATGAGTTACATACATAATTTATCAGAATATTTTCCTCATGAAATGTAGCTACTAGTCCTTCTATATTCTGACATAAGGTGTTTGATTCATGAACAACACCAGACAAACCCTGCGACACGGCTGTATTGTTCAGTTTAATCCAGCCGACTTCAGGAGAGGGAAAAAAAAATGTCTGAGAATTTCAAGTCCTTGCAATTCAATTCAATTCAATTCAATTTTCTTTGTATAGCGCGGGGATAGGCTCCAGGTCCCCGCGACCCTGAATACAGGATAAAGCGGTATAGAAGATGATTGAGTGAGTGAGATTTTGTTACATTTTCTAATGAATACAAAAATTTTTTTTTTTAAATCGCTCCTACCATACAAAATGCTGAGCTGCCTGCCAATGTGTGGACAATTTAAAACGCACCACCTGTAGGATTGTAGAGGAACTGCAACATATTACCACCTCAAATGCAAACATACACAAATTGAAATTGTGTATTTAAAAAAATATATTTTGGAGTCAGTGTAGTGATACACAAAAGAAGAATCGCTATACAGTATGTAACTGAATACATTTTATTCTCTACTGGTGAAGGAACGACTGTTTACAGTTTATCACAGATCTGTTTATAATGCAAGCAGTAACAGGTATTTGTTTCATGGACATTCCAGAACAGTAAAAGCCACTAAAAATATTTAAAAAGCATGACACAGCATTCATAAGCACATGCCTTCGCAATAAGAGAAAAGACTTTCCAGTGCTGTTATTGGAAAATAATCAACAATTACAGTGTAACCGTAATGGTATTTCATACGTCCACTCAGGTCAATGTAAAAGCGAAGTAAAAAATTTCCATTTCCAATTTCCATTTTATTAGCAGCCAAAACATGGTATTAGTGCAAAAAAAAAAATGTCTCACCTACAGTAGGTGTAGTAGTGTCCATAACTTTTTAAAGCTGAAATCTTTCAATGATCTTAACTGTCATTCAGATGAAACTTGGCCAATTTAAATTTCACTTGAAAAGACATAAACCTGAAGAAGTGTATTATTCTAAAATGCAAAATTGTTAAGATATTGCAACATGAATTTGGCATGGTTACGGACACTACAGATTTTTTTTGTACGGAATGCTTTAATTTTAAGCAACAATTTTTACAGGTCATATACTTCTAGAAGCTTACACCAATTTTAGTATCAATACTCATAAGGAAATATGAATAATATGCATTTTAAATGATTATTGTTTGAAGTGAGACAGTATAACGCTGAAAAAAATGCAATTTTTGAGGCAGATATAAAATCATCTCTCCAGAACTCGTTCCAGTTAGCAACTCGAAATGTTTAGGGAAGCAAGATTGGTCACATCCATATTGCATAAACTTTAGAAGTAGCTTCTTTGGCACACACAATTTCTGTATTATATGTATAACATAATTTAAAAAAAAATAAAAATTACCACCAATACTGTATTTTGGCCGTATACATCCAGACATACTGTACTGACGACCCGTAATCTAATTCTCATCCTCAGAATGGTTATCCACCGGGTTTACTGTATGTTAATGTAAGTGAATAAAAACAGTATCTAATCTAGGCTAATTTCAGAATTTCTGCAGAATCAACCTCTTTACGACTTTTTGCTTTCCCATAATGCCCTTATGTTACACTTTATTTTCCTTGCAAACATTCTTGCTTTCTCTTTCTCTCCCTCATACAAACACTTCTCACTAAACCTCCTCCTCCCTTCACTTTCCCATAATGCCTCTCTCTCTCTCTCTCTCTCTCTCCACACACGTTGTCTGGGTTTTGTTTTCCTCTCATGGAGTTTTGGCGGCGGTCCAGGCGATGCCATTCGGTTTCCTTTCACCATGAGCTTAGAGTCCGTGCCAACGCCTTTACCCAGACTGCAACACCTCACCACCAAACCCTGCCAATGCCCAGAAAGAAAAAAAGAAAGAGAGAATGAAAACAGAAATAGGGTGGGAGAGCCTGACAAAAGAATTCTGCATGAGGGGACGGCGCAATTTGACAACGGGAGTTCTCTTTCTTCCGGATAAACTTCAGAAAACCACAAACGAAAACCCACAATTTGTATATATTTTTAAATAAATTCCGGAGCGGAACGCTACGCTGGAACAAATCAGGATTGGAGCTGTTTTGCAAGACAATATGTACTAATCTACAGGACTCAAAAGGACTCCACCTACCCAGGAAACACATAAAAACACAAAGGATGCGTTCTGTTGGACTACCGCTACTATCTTTCCGCTTGGCGTTGTTGTTGAACTCGTGCCATGTCGTCAATCTACAATCAGCGAGAAATGCCAACACACTGCGGACTACCAGAGTTATAAGGTGGGCATATGGCTGCGCTCTGATTGGCTGGATCGCTACCGCAGGTGGAAATTTGGCTACGTCCGTGTTGTCCAGATCCTGCACAGCGCCGTGTGTCCGTCAGAATCTTCCGGAACATTCTGGCACTGCTGGGTTTGGGATGAGTTGGATTAAAATAGCCAGGGAAAGTGATACTGATGAGGAACCTGCAAAATCTGGGTAAACACAGCCACCAAATCTCAAAAGACACATGGGTAGGAGAAGAATACAACATCTAACCTGTCAATCCTGACTGATCCTATTGGCCTACGCATTTGCTTCTCTGAAATATTATCCATGTACACAACACACTGCTGACTGTAACTATAAACTGAGCATATGGCTGCGCTCTTATTGGTTGGCATCCATGAAATTTGCAACCAACAGCCAACAACAAACACGTACAAGCCAACGCCAATTAAATTCACCAATATTACAGATTCACCATTCAGTACAGAAATAGCAAGCAGAGCAAACTGTTCCAGTGACTTTTATTAAGTGAATAACTTCTTCCTGTTTTGCCACCATAGTATAATGGGTCGGTATAAAAATGCTGCATGTCTATATAGTGCACTTGATAAAATAAGGTCTTCTGTATAACAGGCCACCTTCAATCAAGTGCTAAGCTACAGTAGGGTAGGGTTTGTCTATATGGCTGCACCAGCCCCAAGCTTCCTCAGATTCATCTTGCTTAATGTTAGCTCAGAGACAAATTACAAAGACTTACAAAACAGGGTTTTTCAACACCTCTATGACGATTGGCTTCTTGTTTTTATTCCACCATCAAGTCTTATAGTGAAAACAAAGATTTCAATTCTGCATCCAGCCTACACCTCTGTAAGCCTGTGCTAATCTTCTTCTAATTCATTTCTATTATTTAATTATTTATTATTAATAATGTTGTGCCCCTACCGCAGGACGAGGCTACTCCGGACGGACAAGCGGTGACCTACCCGCTCCTCTACAAACAGCCCTGGATGCTGCAGCTACCCCCATTGGCTCCACCATGAAGCATCCTAGCCTTCTCAGTGTTCTGTTCACACCCGTATCCAGGCAACCCTTTCCGGTTGCCATGGAGAGAACCCCCTCCTTTCTCGAATCACCCCACCCTGCCAACGCAAACATCCTCAGCTACTGCTGGCAAGATGGAGGCATGCAGGTCTGGAGGAACTGCAGCAGAATTCTGATGGGCGCGAGTCTTACACTCAATTACACTCATCCACGAAGCACACGCAGCTTCATGGACGAGGAACACAGACAGAATGCGGCCTCGTACCGTGGCGCTGTACTACAGTACGGTGACAGAGAGGCCGAATTAAATCAGTCAGAGACAGAACCTTTTTATATACAGTACAGGTGCAAGCTTAACAACTGTGATACAGTCTACTGTAGGTTAAATTATACACACTGCGAATAGCACAGCGTCCTGAGACTTTATGCTAGAACGCGTCATGTGGCCTGAAAAAGCCTGAACTGAATTGATTAGGCTTGTATCTGTTTCATTATGGTGTAGAGATATCGGAGAACTTGATCAAATCTTGACATTCACAGAGTGAGGATATCACACTTGGCTAACAGCATTTTGGACATCTTTAGCCAAACTGGATGGTTTTGTGAAACGGTCTCTTTACACAGCATGATCTTTGCATCAGAAGGCAAGTCTAGGCAGAAAAAATATAAACGTTTGCATAGCATTTTAGTGAAATGCATTTTGGATTTTCTTAAGAGTTATGGTGTCGGTGCATGAAAGACCTAATTCTCGCCAAAATCTGATCTTTAGTCGGCTGTTTTTGACCAGAATAATACTTAAATCTTTGCCACAATTTCTTCATTTACGACGGCAAAGAAATGTATCAATTGATTACATTTTATTACAGCAACAATAAGACTTATATATAAACAATAATGAGAAATAGGAACACAATCAGTCTGATTTAAGAAAAAATATATAGTTTTGTATAGTTTACAAAGAAAATATTTCCTTTTTTTAATTACTTGTACAAAATTTAATTAAAACAAGAGTCTAATCTACTAGGATAAATTATATTGTGTGTGCTAAATGTGGTAGCAATAACTCCACTAGCCACAATGCTGATTTGATTGTGTAAACTCATACATGCTACATGAGTCAGCAAAAAGTTCGCTAGCCACAGTGCTAATTTTTCGCAATGCTACACTTCAGCTCAAAGTGTTAGCAATAAGTCTGCTACCCATGATGCTAATATGTGCAAGGAAAAGCTCCATTCACTCATCCTGAGTTTGTGTCTAAAGATCTCTACTTAATTGGAAAAAAACTCAACTAAACTGGATTATTTTACTGAGCAGGGAAACGGAGGCTCAGGTGTAGTATGTACTTTCTATGCACCAAAAACAAATTAACCGTACTTACCAAACCACGTAGGTGAGATAGTGGTATCAGTTGTTAACAGATTATGGGCCAAACTTCGCTGAGTGATGATCAGAGAATAATTATAAAGGTCTTGACTAAAACAACATGCATGAGGAATCACAAAGGAGTTTTCATTTTCTGCAATGGAAAAATACTCGAACTAGTTACTTTAATCAGAAAGTAACGCCGTAATGTAACTGATTACTTTTTAAAGACAGCAATTTTGTAATGTAATTAGTTAAAACACCAATGTTCTCAGTCCAGTGGCACCCGTCAAGAGTTTGCCATTCAGTCGATTCTTAAATTTGATGTGTTACAAGCAGGAAAAATGGGCATGCATAAGGATCTGAACGACTTCAGGGCAGAACTGTGATGCCTAGAAGACTAGGTCAAGGCATCTCCAAAACAGAAGGTCTTGTGGGGTGTTTGATGTATGCAGCAATTAATACCTACCAAAAGCGGTCCAATCAAAGACAACCAGTAAGCAGGCAACAAGCTAGGGTCATGGGCACAAACGGCTTACTGATGGGAATGGAGAGAGGAAGCTAGCCCGAATGGTCCGATAAGTCACATAAGAAGGACTGTAGCACAAATTGCTTTAAAAAAAAAAAAAAAAAAAACCCAGCTCTGAAAGAAAGGTGTCAGAACACAAAGCTGCAAAGTGCCCATGCTGACCCCGTCCACTGCTGAAAGCTCCTACTGTACAATGGGCATGTGAGCATCAGAACTGCATCCATGAGCAATGAAAGAAGATGGCCTGGTCTGATGAATCACATTTTCTTTTACATTATGTAGACACCCATGTGTGTGTGTGCGCACTGCTTACCTGGAGACCAGGATGCACTATGGAAAGAAGGCAAGCCTGCAAATGGGCTATGATGCTCTGAGCAATGTTCTGCTGGGAACCGTTGGTTCCTGTCATTCATATGGATGATACGTCGACACATACCACCTACCTAAACACTGATGCAAACCATGTACATCACTTCATGTCAACAGTATTCTGCAGGATAAGGTGCTTTGCCACGCTGCAAATGTTGTTCAGGAAGAGTTTGAGGCACATGACAAAGAGTTCAGGGTGTTAACTCAGCCTCCAAATTCCCTAGATCTTGATCTAATTAGGAATCTGTCGTATGTGCTAGACAAACAAGTCCGTTCCTCAGAGGTCTGATCTCACAACTTATACAATCTCCTGTTATAGGTGCCAGATACTGTATCTCAGCACACCTTTACGAGGTTTGTGGAATCCAGGGCTGTTTTGGTGGCACAAAGGGGCCTACAGAATACTAGGCAGGTGGTTTTTATGTTATGGCTGATCGGAGTGTGTCAAAGTATATCGTTGGACCGTCTTCTTAGTAAGTTATGAAAGCTTGGCGCGCTTTGTCAAAGCAGGCACTCCGAATTATAGCCAGGAGGGCAGCAATTTTCTAATTTTGTTACAGCGGTAGAAACCACCACTCACCTCTAATGTGACTCAGCAAGTTATTATAGATATAAATAACATCAGGTGGAATTTAATGACAATTTCAATAAAAGGGCTCTCTGGAAGTTAAGGAGGGAAAAAAAAGCCATTATTTGGTAACAAAAATCCCCCAAATATTATTGTACACATTTAAGTAAAGTGCCTATTAAACAACAAAAAATAGTTTGTTTCTAAAATAAATCTGTACTGAAAGGTTAAAGTCTGATTTTTACAGTTAAATGGGATTGTAAAAAGTTTGACGACAAGTTTGACTGTGAGCTAGAATATATCATGGCTGCATTTTATGTTTTGGGAAAATCACCTCATTATATCTCTTATACAAGCGGTAATACAAACTATTAATAACATGCCATGGATGTATTCAAGATGAAGGTACATGCATTAATAATTAATACCTGGAATGATGAGCAAAGTACAAAAAGGGACAGAGGCAGATGATTAGGTCCTTCGGCATTTATACAGTTAGTCAGCACTTCTGCTTCAGTACTACACCATTGTTTGCCAGAGCTGCAGCGACATGAACAGACTGAACGAGATCATAACAAAAAAAACTGGTGCACTTTTAGAGCCCAGCCTTGAAACTCTGAAGACAGTACGTAATGGAGAAAAGATTACAGGCCAAGCTCTTAGCCATCATGAGCAATTCCTCCTAACTGCTCCATGAGACAATCGATGCCCAATGGAGCATGCTCCACGTCAAACTGCTCCTGCAATACACAGCTTTTGCAGGTCTTTCTACAATGCATCCATTTGGTTAGAAGTAGACCTGATGTCTGCACTCGCACTATATTCCGTTATGTAATTTGCTGCAGTGGTGTCAGTGGAATATAAAGACATGACTATGATACATGCACAGTTTTTTGTATGTATGAATTTCATTTGAGCTGCTTATGGTATTTCAGTTAAAAGGCTTTGGAAGAGTTTTGCCTTCTCTGCCACTTCATTAGGTACACCTGTTCATCTGCTTGTTAACAATTGTCAAATATTTAACCAGTCCATCACCCGGCAGCAACCCGATGCATTGAGGCACGTAGACATGGCCAAGATGATCTGCTGGGATTTTCACATACAACCATCTCTAGGGTTTACAGAGTCTTTCTGAAAAAGAGAAAATATCCAGTGAGAGGCAGTTCTCTGGGTGAAAGTGCCTTGTTGATGAATGAACAGAGTGTCCAGACTGGGTCAAGCTGATAGAAATGCAGCAGTAACTCAAAGAACATCTCGTTACAACCGAGGTATGCTGAAGAGCATCTCTGAACTTACAAACCATCCAACCATGAAGCAGATAGGCTACACCAGCAGACGACTACACCGGGTGCCGCTCCTGTCAGATAAGGACGGGAAACTGAGACTACAGATCACATGAACTCACCAAAATTGAACAATAGACCCCCAATAGATCAATGAAAGATTGAAAAAAACTGGCCTGGTCTGATGAGTCTCGATTTCTGCTGCGACATTCAGATGGTCAGGGTTGAATTTGGCATAAACATGACACAAGGCAGGATGGATCCATCCTTTCAACGGTCCAGGCCCACTTTGGGCCCCTTTGCACTAATTGAGCATGATTGAAATGTCACAGCCTACCTGAGTATTGTTGCTGACTGTGTCCATCCCTTTATGAGCACAGGATAAGAGACCAAAGTCTCAAAGCTAAAATCATCTCAAACTGGTTTCTTGAACATGACAATGAGATCTCAATCCATCGGCTTTGGGATTTGGTCGAACAGCAGTTTCGCGTCATGGATGTGCGGCCGGCGAATCTGCACCACCTGAGTGATACTACCAGGTCAATATGGACCGAAAACTCTAAGGGATGTTTCTAGCATCTATGCCATGAAGAATTACTAGCAAGGTCTACCTCATGAGTGAGTTTATAGCTACATATAGCTTGGATATGGATTGGAATCTCAGCACTACCACACAGAAGAGTCTAGACACAGTTGATAGCCGGGTGGACAAATCTTACAGGGCAAAGCAAAGCTCAATTGCGTGTTTTTTGAAGCAGGAAATGATGCAACTAGCATAACTGATCGGCAGTTAAATCCATGGTGAAGCCGACATTAGTGTAGTTGTCTTTATCCTCTCCTGATGATCCTGCCTCTGCTGATAAAGCATCGTGCTTAGATCCTTGACAGCAAGACAGAAGGTCTTGGGTGTTTGTTCTCCATCAGTATGAGCGCCGTCTTCAGTTTTCACCTGAAGTGTTGAAATGCCAGATGTGTTTTGTGCTAGTTGCGTAACAGTTTCCGCACTGTACTGTGTTTTGCTCAGGTTTTGTCACTTTTTCTACATCCTGATTCCTGGAAATATTATCTAGCACCTGTTCGGGCTAATTAATATGCCTAGTAAAAATAGGTCCTACCACATCCTTGATTCACAAATAAACTACAGCAGGTGGCAGGAAGTGAAAAACTAGCATGTGTTAGAGTATTCAGGGGCATTTACATCATAAACAACCATACCAATTTAAGTTTTTTTCTTCTTCAGGATTCACAATGGAATAGAATTTTTTTTTCCTGTCTATGGTTGTTGAATGAAAGCAAAGTAAAAAAAAAAAAAAAAAAGAAGAAGAAGAAACAAACAAACACACAAATGTATAACTGCGTCACAGCATGGTGAATAAAAAATATAATATATCTGCTTGTCCCATGCTCCGGAGGAATTGATTTGTCTTTCTATGGTGCTGCATTGAGATTTTGTTTCGTTTACTAGTTTTTTTGCTAAGTTTGTGCATATAATCTTAAAATCTTAAAAGGAAAGTGAGTCAATAAATTCAATTATTCATCTGTCTCTTTATTGTACAACTACGTAGGTTACGACAAACCCTTACAGCAGGCTAAACTAAACAAAATCTTGTGGTCAGGTCTGCGCACACACACACACACACACACACACACACACCTCAGGTGTGCTGATATTATGCGGCAGTTTGTTTAAAGACCTTGACCACTGCGAACAAATCTGCACTACTGTTCTGGAGCTTTAAACCCACTAAGCATATGGGTTCTCCAAAATCTGACTGTAATAGCTAGCCATAAAAAGAACAGCAGGTACTGCCTCCATCAGACCCCAGAGCTCCTGCCACACCCCCCCATGGGAGGTGGAGGCCCGGAAACTTCCGCCATGCTGTGACAATGAGCTGCTTCGACAGATGGATCAGGAATTTACGACGTGGGTGGAGCTTTCATGCGCAAAAAGCACAGATGGTCCTCTAATAGTGCCATGGTACTAAAACTCCCAGAATGCATTGCTTAGCTCTAAACAACGTAGAAGGATGCAAAAAATTTTTTCATCCTTTTAACTAAAAATAGTAACGATGATCATGAACAACACTTGGACGAGCTTGGGGACTCGGTCATTGTCAAGTGTTGACTTTTTTAAAAAAAATGGCGCTGAGAGGTTGTATGGCATCATGACATGATACAGTTAAAGAATTAGGAATACATGTCAAGAGAATAAAATGTACACAGTCCACAAAGTGTTTTCAGACGGTAGTGCCTTCAAACCCTCTCGGAGTTTCACATGTGCATCAGATAAGACACACAAAATGCTTTTTGGGAGTGTAAAGGCATATTTTTAACTGTTTTTATATGCATAACATGCATGACTTGGATGGAACTGGGAGTACTGAGCAATATTAATTAATGGAAAAATTGCTAAATGTAGCACAAGTATCTCACCATTGACAGTGATCTGTTATAGTACCAAGATCAATCATGTAAACTTACCTGTAAGAGTAAACAATTTTGTCATATTTCACACTAAAATCGGCTTTCTTTTGAACTCTACTTTGATTAAAAACTAGTTGCTGCCACTTTACGTCTCTCTGCTTTCTAGTCTGTTTGCTTGCGGCCCTTTTTTCCAATTCTGTCGGTCATGTTTCTAATTCAAATATTATAATTATCCCTTGTCAAGGAACTACGTGTGCTGCTGCTTCTGAAATGTTTGGAAATGTTTGTATATTAAAAAAAAAAAAACTTAAAAAAATAACTGTCATTTTTTTTTATACATTTTTTTTTACTGCACATAAATACAACACTGCTTTGACATCCATGTTGTGCTACTCCTGCTAATGTACAAATCTTTGCATCAAAATAAAATGAATCATGGTAGAATAATATAAAAATCAGCGAGCAAAAATGAGATACACTTACGAGGATTATTTTATTATTATTACTATTATTCCAACAACAACAATAATAATAGCCATAATAATAACAAGAACAACAACATATCTGTTCATTACAGAAAAGGGGTATGGGAACAGAACTGTTTTGCCCAGATTGTTCATTTCATTTTGTTTTTAACATTGATACACCTTCGTCTCTCAGCAATAATACGCTTATTGAGATTCTAAGTGACTGAAGATAGAATATTTTTGTACTACACATAGATCATAAACCCTTGAATAAATGTAAATGTTATATTTGTATTACATTTACTTGTCTTTGCTCACAGGCCAGGCCATGTCTAGTTACCCATGTGCCTTTGACCAATCAAAGGAGCCGAGACATCAGCCACGGCCTCCTCCTCCTATAAACTCTTAAAGCTGAGTGAAACGTGCGCCAGTTTTCCCCCCCACGATGTGCTTTTTCACTTGTGTGACTTTTGATAGCAGTGTAACGCCATACACAGGCTGCATTACTGCACTCGCGAGCCTAGATTTGTTGCGCGCGAGTGCTGTTGAAAGCCCTCGCAAAAATGAATATGCATACAAGGCTGTTTGAGTTGTGCGCGCAGTTTTCCTAAATCCTCACCGGTGTATCTCGTTTGCACTCTCTCATTTCGGAATAATTCTAGCATCAAACTTTTGCTTTGCCTTCTATTGCCATCGTTTAATCGTGGTCATTTAACTGTGGGAGTCAAAATCGTGATTGAGATTAAAATTCGATTAATTAAGCAGCCCTAACTTATCATGGTTCTTTCAATTCAAACATGATTTGAAGACATCGCTAAAATGAGTCTCAGTGATCTCTGGGGGAAAAACAGCAGGTGTGCAGGTGCATTCTGGGTACTGTAGCTAACTTCCTGGAATTTTTCTGTACCAAGCTTACAAATCACATTCTGAATTTCTCCTTAAAAAACAACCCCACACCAGTTCCAACATGACTGCACACCATTGCACAAAGCAAGGTCCATAATGATATTAATGAGCGAGTTGAAGCTGCTACAGCCCGTTATAAGGGTGGACCAACATCACATTAAACCCTATGTATTAGGAATTGAACGTTACTCAAGTTCTCATGCATGTGAAGGCAGGCGAGCGAATACTTTTGGCAATATAGT
>JAOVVA010000002.1:21972352-21987941 GCA_028565275.1 Leiocassis micropogon | reverse complement strand
TTTGGGCACTGGCTCGGAATCGAACCCGGGCCTTCCGCATGGCAGGCGAAACACCTACCACTGAGCCACCAGTGCCCTATCTACATGCATACATGTATACATGTATTCGCAATAATTTCCTAATTTGGAAAAAGTATACGATAACGACTGGTCAACCAGTCCAAACGGAAAGAGTACAGACTTTAGCGCAGCACTCACTCCAGTTCTGCGAAACCACTTAATATATATGCACAAGTGTGTGAATTAATGCTAATTACACTATTAGAATATTCATTTCACCATGAAGAGGCTAAACAAGCTTTTAGGACCCTGTATCGGTGTAACGCTTTCATCACAGGCATCAGGTCCTATATGTTATACTTTTGGTGTTATTAGGTTATAAACTATCACCAGATAGCACTTAGGACGCTCAGGAACTGATTCAGGCTTTTAAAAAGTTACACACACCGACATGAATTTCAATGTATACTAAAGGTTACCCGCAGCTCCGCCTGTGTCCATGAGGTTTACCCGTGACATGTCTGTGACAGATCTACCCGTGCAAACAACAAACAAACAAACTGAATTTCTGTTTTATGTATACTACTCAGCCACTGCATGCAGGGCCGGTCTCAAGCCTGGTTAGAAAAAGGGACGGTTGCGTCAGGAAGGGCATCCGGTGTAAAACCTGTGCCAAGTGTGTGTGTACCATCTGGTTCATATATATGTTATGGAACCAGATGGTATGCTGTGGCGACCCCTTGACGGGAGCAGCCGAAAAAAAATAATAAAAAAAATATATATATGTTATGGTCCATATATAGATTATTCTTAGTGGTTAGCACTGTGGAGTAGTGGTTAGCACTGTCGCCCTGCACCTCCAGGTTCGAGGATGCCTTGGGTCTGTGTCCATGGAGTTTGCATGTTCTCCTCATGCTTGGTGGGTTTCCTCTGGGTGCTCCGGTTCAATCCCACAGCCCAAAGACATGCAGAGATGGACAATTAGCTTTTCCAAATTGCATGTAGTGTGTAGCATTTCTGCCAGTATGTATGCACGCATGTGTGCCCTGCGATGGATTGGTACGCGTTCCAGGGTGTACCCTGCCTGAATTTGCCTTTGATAGACTCCAGGCTTCGTATGACCCTGTAGAGGATAAGTGGTATAACTAATGAATGAGTGAATAAAGTGTGTGATGTGCAGACCCTGTTTGTTATAGTAGTCTAATTGGAATCTTATAGACTACCTGATATTCCTGGATTTTCAGGCCTTGGCAACATTTCCAGCTCAAATACAATACCAATGTCCAAAACCACACTAAACATCTGGAAACTTGGGAATTGAGAAAAGACAGATTTTGCATCTTTTCCATTGTTTTTTACTGCGATGCACACACAGTTCTGATTTGCAGGATTTGCAAACCACTTAAAAAACAATCCCAGTACAGCTATTATCCACTCCATAATCCCCTTTTCCATTCCTAATCTTTGCAATATATTTGACAACAGAAATCATAAATACAGTAGAGGGGGGCATGGTGGCTCAGCAGCTCAGTGGTTAGCACAAGCAAATCTTACCTCCAGGGTTTAGGGGTAGAATCTGGCCAATGGTCTGGGTGTGTGGCATTTATTCTCATGCTTCACAGGTTTTCTCCGGGTACTCCGGTTTCTCCCTACAGTGCAAGAAACATGTAGGCTGATTGGTGTTTCCAAATTTACCATTTAATTGGGTGTGTGAGTGTGTAGGCGCTTGTTCTCTGCAGTAAGTTGGCACCCTGCCTGAGGTCCTGGGGATTGACTCCAGGCGCCCAGCAACTCTACACAGAATAATCAGTATAGAAAATGAATGAATAAATGAATCATAGATGTAATTTTTGCACTTACAGATTTACTTTTTTTTTTTTTTTTCTAGCTCATGCTGGCAGAAATGTATAAGATTTAATTCTAAACCGTGTTGCAAAATTAGCCAGATTTGAGCAAACAGAAATTAACTGGGCAGCTGCTATAGTTTTTTTTCAAGCCATATACTGTATGTAACTATTAACTTGTAAATTTTTACTTTTTGCTATTGTTGTATATATTTTATTTTTATATTATATTATCATTGTATTATTATTATTATTATTATTATTATTATAACCTAAGACCTTTTTTTGCTATATTTTTTTGTGTATAAAATGATCATTTTTGTCTTCCCACTCCGCATGGATTGCCGTTGTTTGTTTCTTCACAACTGAATGATCAAAAGTAATTAACAAAATAATTTATATAAACAAATCTTATATTAATAAATTGAACATAAAACACATTGAATGTTATTATTGAAATGCAGTCTATTAACCTAAGCTCCAGAACATTATGTTCCCCTTAATGGGTCATTTCCTTCTGTAAATCTTTTATGAAACAGCAGAAAAGTAAGAGTGGACTTATACCATACATTATTTATGCACATTATTTTTTTTCTGTAAAAATGAATAGCCTTCAGACACAAGAAAAGACACATCTCATCTTTGACCTATATTAAAATGCCTGCAGTAAAACCCAGGCCTATATTCAACAGTAGAAAATGTCATGACTTTAATGATTTATATTTTTAAAATGTGCTGATTATAGCTTTAAAGTAAAAGCAAGGACATGAAATTTTATGTTGTTCTTTCTTTCTTTTTTTTTTAACAAAGGCTTTTTACAATCCTCCACACATTTCTGATTAGGATGCCTAAAAAAAAAAGAGGCAGTGGACTGTTTGGTGTTTTAGCGTAATTGTCACAGGGGTGGTCTCACTTGAGTGAGGACTTTAATTAAAATTATAAATCATGCGTCATTCCTATACAACGCTCTCACTCATTTTATCTCTTTCTTTCATCCACTGATCCAAAACATCCAAACCATCAACAAATGTGTACATAACGCATCCCAGCGTAGTCAAATTCATTACTTTCCGGTAACACACACTCGCCTGTAGACTGACTTGGACTAGATGGGCTAAAAGAAGACACACTGTTGTCACACTATTCTTATCTGAAGACATAAAAGTACAAAGCAATTTGAAAACAGCATTTTGACTGCATTTTATTAAATAACAACACATTGTACATTTAATCCATTTACAGTTTATTTCCATGCCGACCAAACAGTTCAGGCTTTCATTTGTATTAGCAACCTGTCCTCACCATTCTCAAATATTTCTCTCTCTTGAAGTGTGTAAGACAAAAATTAAGTTCGTCCCGTTACCAAGAAATGACATAAAACTGGTTGCTAAACAACGCTTGCATCTTCTTATAGAAATCTTCACTGCATCAAGAATTTGATTTTTTTGTTTGTTTGTTAAACAACCATCCTTTTTATTCATTTACTAGACATGCTCACTACTTTGTTTGCATGGAGTTTAACTGCACACTTATAAGTGCATTTTTAAAAATGTACAGTGCCATCTGTTGAATTTTGGAATTAACAAAAATTTTTACGTGTTAACATGAAGTGCACGGAATTAAAGGTGTGAGATTGCATTTATTTAGTAGATTTCAACTGCACACTCATAAGCAGGTATTTAAAACTGTACAGCACCATCTGTTGAATTTTGGAATGAACTAATGATTTTTTCAATGTCGCTTTTTTTCATGATATAAGGGCGTTTCCCGTTTAAATTTCAAATTAGCATATCTTCTTCTCTTCCTATTTTACTTTACAGTTTTATTATATGTATCGATTATCAAGCTTAGATTATACGATCGTCCATCATACAAGTTCCTCCGTAAGCTGTTACTATAGAAACAACATATAAGAAGGAGCACAGTAGCACAACCATGCAGAGTTATGCAGTTATAGATAATTAATCAACTCCTTCTAACCAAAAGGATTCAAGAAGTCAGCAGCTCTGGTACTAATGGGATATACTGTATATACAGTATAATGGGGACTTTGTTATAACGACATAGATTTTTAAGAGAACTATAAGGCCATGAGGTAAGAGCCCGATCCTGCAGCGCACTCACCCTGCTCCTGTACTTAGATTAGCTCATTAGCTTGTTAGCTCGTTAAGAGAGCGCTCGTTAGGTTGAGACGCTGGAACCTCAGCTTTATAGCCCACTACTTGCCCCATTTGTATCTCCGCTTTGAAAGCTCTCATCCCAAAGAGATCTGGGTAAGCCACGCTTACCCTACATACACTGGACAGATTATCATTACCCATAATCCCATGTTGCTGCTTCTTCCTTTCCTTCTCTCTCTGTTGCTCTGGATCCGTGTGTCCTCCTGTCTTCTGTTTATTTCCTTTGAAAGTAAGTCTCTGAAAATAAAGTCTCTGTCTCCTTGAAATGACCTTCTTGTGTCTCAAGGATTTGTTCTAACAGTTTTATACACACACACACACACACACACACACACACACACACACACACACACACACACACCTACCTGTCTTGACAATAGCTGTATATTCTACACAGATTTTTTTTAAACTCTTGTCACCTCTAGAATACTCCATCCTCACACACACACACACACACACACACACACACACACACTGTCACATCTTGTCCTTACTGCCACCTGGAATATTCCCCCCTCTCCTCTCTTATTTTCTCCTCTCCGCGCCTCTCTACAGATCCAGGTTGGGATGCTTGCCTGGGGATTACGGTAAATCTGTGCCGGGGCTCTTCCTCCCCTCATCATCATCCTTGGCGATGGAAAGAGGCTTTAACTAAAACCTGTTTAGGGTAGACTCTTCCTCAGCCCGAGAGAGACAGACAGATGCTCCTCGCATTAACAGCCACAAAGTGCAATTGAAGACGAATTCAATAAATGAATGGAAGGAGCAAAAAATAAATAAAAAAGGAAATAAGTAAAGTATGAATTTATGTATAAATAAAAAATATCTATATATTATTAAACACTCAGCCCGAGAAGTCAGAGACAGCTTGAGAATAAAAAAGGCAGAAGGAAATAAGAAACAATAAGCAAAGAATAAATAGAAAGAAAAAAAAGAAAGAATGAAAGAAAGAAAGAAGAAGAGACAGAATAATTTGCAAAAAATAAATAAAGAATGAAAGAAAGAGAAAACTAACTAAATAAATATATTATATTATATACTAAATTAAATATAAAAATAATAAAAAAAAATAAATGTATGGAAGAAAAAAAAATAGAAAGACGGTAAAATGGAATAAAAAGAAAAAGAAACAAAAAGGAATGTAATATAGATTTTGTTCAAAAGTCTTGAGCCAATATTTAATGAAACGAAATTAAATTATACACATGACATAAAAAAAGAAAGAAAGTAAGAGAGAGGCAAAAAGAAAAGATATAAGAAAATGTATTAAATAAGCATGTAAATAAAAAATAAAAAGAGAAAATAACAAAGTAAATAAAAAAATAGATTATGTAATAGAATAGAATAAATATATTGCTTCATACATAAAAAAGTGCATGAACAAAGAAGGACAAAGAAAAAAGAAAGAAAGAAGAAAATTGGATAGACATGAACTGATTTATGTACAAATATAAATATATTTTTTTATATAAATAAAAAAATACAATAATAATGAGATCAAGTAGGAAAGAGTGAAGACAAAGGAAAAGAAAGAAAATGTGCAGTGAATACCGAAAGGAAAAATTAAATTAATGCATTTAGGTATAAATAACATAGGTTTAAATAAATGAATAGAAATAGAGAAAGTAAAGTGGCAGAAAAATATAAGGGAACAAATTGAATACCAATGATGTTTTTCAGCTGGGGTGAGAACAAACAAACAAACAAACAAACAAACAAACAAACACATTATCAAGTCTATCTATCTATCTATCTATCTATCTATCTATCTTTACTTCACATGGGGAAGGATGCTTAATAACGAGGTAATCGCACAAACAGCAGAAGAGAAGCCGGCTTCCTCAGAACTATACGCACTTCCCTTAATATGTATTCACAGGGTTATGTAAAACCATAGAGTGGATCAGAAAGCTTGTGATGTGTTTTATCCATTAGCATGGAGAAGTGACTGGATGTGAACACACACACACACACACACACACACACACACACACACACACACCCTGTGGTGTAGTGCGCTTGGACTCTGTTAATGCAGCAGAGGGGCTGAACAGCACAGACCTTTACATCTCAGCATTACAGCAGCGTAATAAGGCGCAAGACAGCGTGCTTAACTTCCAACAAGCTTCATTAGTTTAAAATAGCGAGATAGAGAGAGAAACGGGGGATAAGATGAAAGAGATTGAGAATCAGGCTGAAAAAGAAGAAGATTTTTCAGTAAAGGAACCAAAACATGAGAACGTCTCTGTCAGGATCGGACAGTAGTGGAGGGGTGAAGCGGGGAGCTTTTACTCATCAGTGTTTTAACAACATTAACAAAGTGCTCAAGATTAAACGAAGGCACATCAGGCTTCATATCTTTATATCTTTAAATCATAATTAAAGTTCATGTTGTAGATGGTCTATGAAATAAGTTCCTGTAATTACTTACATTATAACAGCTGTAAAAAGCCAATTCTTGGAGAGAAAAAAATGATGCTGTGTGTTTCTGAGATATGAAGACCATGTTAACCTTATGGATGAAGCATTCTTATTCTGTTCAATTAATTTTGCCAATTAAACGATTAAACAAACGAGTCTGTACAGAACGGATTGATTAAAAAAAAAATCTAAATAAAGAAGTTGCAGTGAGTCATGTTGTGTGTGTGTGTGTGTGTGTGTGTGTGTGTGTGTGTGTGTGTGTGTGTGTGTGAAATAAAAAAAGGCAAAGTAGGAATTCATGGCTGTTTTTCAAGTTCAAGGGTTTGAGAATGTGCGGCTTTACAGTACCGGTGTTTGTGTGTGTGTGTGTGTGTGTGTTGTTGGGGGGACATGGGGGAGTAAACAAGGCAAGGCTGGAAAGACAGGATGAAAGAGTTTAAGGAGAAAAGGAGGCGGAGTTAAACCAGAGAGAGAAAGAGGGAGATAATTGATGAAAATGAATTGCTGTTGTACAAATTCTGACACAAGTCGATCAAGGTCAGGTTTTCCCCATGTGCTTTTTCCATATAGAGGACATGAGCACACACACACACACACACACACACACACACACACACACACACACACTGGATAAATGAATAAATGGAAAAATCCATTTAATTGCTCTTTCCAAAAACTTAAATTGGTTCTCCTTATGCTATCACTTTGAAATTACGTTTTGAAAAATTATTTGTACGTTTGATGTATTGTACTCATGCAATATAGTATTAAGCATATGTTTTGTACATTTTATAGAGTCACTCAGTCAAAACTAATAGAAATCAGTTTAAATAAATATCAAACAATACACTGTAATATACTGTACCCAGATACAGCCATAACATTAACACCACAAAATAATAACACATAAACACTTATTATGAATTATCAATTATATTCCAGTAAACTGGTAAACAGAATCATGGCCACTCAAGGCTCATTTATGCCCGCGGTGCCAAAGGCCAGCCACAGAAAAGTCTATGCAGCACAACTATGCTTTAAAAAAAGAAAGTCAATGATAGAAAGGCACCAGAACATCAAGTGCACCACAGCGAGCGCACTGTGCACGGGGCCCGGCAAGCAATGAGCCCAAGGCCTTTGACCCGGCGTCCAGACTCCCCAGATCCCAATCCGATTGAGCACACATGGGATGTGCTAGACAAACAAGTCTGATCCATGGAGGCCCCCCCCCCACTGTAACTCACAGCACCAGACACCACAGCACACCCCCAGAGGTCTTGTGGAGTCCTGCCCCAAGGGGCCCGACCTGCCCCAGTGCCATAAGGGGAATCTACACAATACTGGGCATAATGTTTTGTGTTGTAATGTTATGGCTGTTTGAATATATACAGACATTTTAACAAAAGAGCAAATGTTAACAATAAAATTTCAGAAAAATTATAATAAAATCTTTAAGGTAAAAGCTTTCGATAAAACAGTACCTTCATGTATAGTTCGTGTTTGACTTTTGATTATTATTTAAGTGCTATAATTTTATATAATACACATGAGTACACTTGAACTCTGGGAAAATAATGTCAGTATCTATTTTTATTTCTCATTATTCTATTTTATTTAGACTAGTATTATTTGTTAAAACAGCGGGAAGATCTTGGCACACTCAGAAATAAAGATACAAAATAAAAGGTACTTTAGCTTGTTGTTAGGATGTACCATCAAGGGTACATGTTGTGACCTTTAGTACTTATTCTTTAGCTTGTAGGGTGCATATGGAGTCCCTTTTAGACTAAAATATTATTATTTTTAATGATACACTAGGGAATATTTATATTTCCAAGTGGGGAAAAAAAAAAACGTACTACAGGCCTTCATTCTCCATTAATGACCAGGAAAAGTACACTTCACTATCCTTATTTCCGTAAGCATAGTTACAAAGATTGCTAAGCCAAAGCTAACGAGAGCTCCTCTGAGTTAAATCAAGAAGAAAAAGTTTAACGAAAGGGTTTTAAACAACAGCTTCATCTCGAGCACACGCATCCCTCTCAGTGTTTTTCCCGTCTCTGTCAATTACCTATTAAGACAAGGCATGCTAGTAACAAAGTCATAAACAGTGTGTGTGTAACTGCATACGGTCTGCTGCATTAACGCGACTGATTATTAAAAATTACCATCTCGCCCTCTCTCTGCTTAACTAGGCCGCAAAATTGATTCGGCTTTTCTCCGGCGCGTGTGACGTGGTGTTATCATCAGGAATGTCACGAGTATCACGTTTATTAATCAGGAAGCGAGTCGACCGTTTCCTGCGCACTTTACCTCTAGAGATTTTCAATCTAATCTCTGTACTGTATGTAGTTCATATGTGTGATTATAGAACGGTTTAAAGGTGTTTCTCATCAATAAGGAAAGTTCAGTATGAGCTGAGGATGAACCCATCCTCAATGGAAGTCAAAGTTGGGCAGCTGTTTGAATCTGTTTGTTAGATATTTAAAATAAATAATTCTATACATGTGAGAGCATGGGAATCTTCAAAAACTGTACAGTGAGCAGAAGTTCTTTAGAAGGAAATGCTTTGAAGTGAGAGGAGAGGAGGGTGCGTCTGGTTTGAAGCAACAGAAAAGGTACGATAATAACCACTCTTTATAACCGTGGTGAGGAGAAAAGCATTTCAGAATAAACAACTAGAGTGGCCCTATAATTGCAAAACACAACAAAAAAACTAAACAAATATACAACAGCAAGAGTGAAAAAACAACAGGATTCACTCAAAATGGAAACGCCAGATCTTGATTGAACATCATGCATGTGATGTTCAGTAAGGACCTACGGCTTCCATTTTGACCGGATGTTGTTGTATTTTATTCATTTTTGCTGTTCTGATTTAGCTTTTTCTGCTGTGCTTTTTCTTTTTTTTTGTTTTTGCTTATGATGTTTTTTCTCCCTGCTGTTTTCTTTTGTGTTTTTATCATTTCTGCTCTGTTTTGCTTTTGCTCTTGTGCATTGCTGCTGTGTTTTTAATTTTGCTGTTTTTTTTTCTTTCACTTTTGTGTTTTTGCTTGCTCTATTGTGTTTTCTCTTTTACTGTTCTGCTTTGCTTTAGTTTTTTTATTTTGTTTTTTGTGCTTTAGCATTTGTGTTTTTGCCTTTGCTGCTCAGTTGTTGTTTTTTTTTTGGTCTTTGCTACTACCTTTTTCTCGTTTGCTGCTGTGTTGCCACATTTGGCACTGTGTTTTCTATTTTGCTGCTGTGTTTTGTCATTTGTTAACTCGGTTTTGGGTTTTGCTGTTCTGTGTATTTTACTTTTGCTCATGAAGACTTGACAAAAATAATTCTGATTGTTTATTGTATTATGAATTATGCACATGCTTATCCTGAAGCTCAGAGGGATCCCATGTGGTTAAATAAATGATAAATAACGAAACGTATTCAGAATTTTCTGAAAAAAACAAAACAAAAACACAGTTTCTTCCGCTTTGGTTGAAGCCATAGCAAGCTCGCATCCCTGCACATGCATGAAAATGGGACAAGAGCAGAAGTGGGTCACGGAGAGATTTGTTTCAGAGAGGCACTGGAAACTGGGTTGTTGCATGTGGGGGTGTAGGGTGGGGTGGAGAGAGGGATTTTGGGAGAGAAAGAGAGAGCAAGGGGATTTTGGGAGAACTGATGTGCTGTTGCTGGGCTGCTATCAGAGTAAAAGTGAAACAAAGAGGCAGAGAACATAAGAGAGAGAGAATATGTGCATGAAAGAGAGAAATGAAGGCAGAGAGGAAGTGAATCATGTTTGCAGTCTGTTTCGAAATTAAACTTCTTCTTCTATTATTATTATTATTATTATTATTATTATTATTATTGTGAAATGCGCTTTGACATGAAGAAATAGTGAGCGGGCAACAACCTGGAAAAAATTCAAAAGATTTCAAAAGAAGGACACGACACCACAACTTACAAGCTAGACTCTCACAGACTCACACACACACCATGAATGTGGTTACACTAATGAAATTGAGAGCGATATCTGGGTCGTTGAAGTCGACCAGTGATTGACCCCGAGGGAGATCAGAGCATCGATCGGGCCGAAATCAACTCTAACTCAACACTCTGCACTCTCACACACATACACACTGGAGAACTCACTTTCACAAACGGGTGATAGGATCATGCAAACAGCACTGTTGTGCTATAAAAACTGTGCCGTGAATTCTTCAGAGACATTTTAGTTTAGATGTTCAGACCTCCTGATGAAACAGAGTATTTTGGTTTTGTGCTGTACAATAGTTATATATGTAAAATGTTGTAATAACTAAAATGCCATTTTGGACCTGTATTAACATTTTTTATTTCTTATATTTGGTATTGTTATAAGAATATTCTTATTAATAGAAAACTTTATTATTAGACAAACAGTTCACATAATCTAAGCAAGGAAATATGTGAAAAAGTCTCATTTCGAAGCAATTTTTGTTGAGGATTATTAAAAAGTGTCCACTCAAATGAAATGAAATTTTGTCTTTGCTACAAATCTGAAACACAGAATTATTAAATAATTAATAAATTTTTGCTGGTGTTAGGGAGGCAATGTCTAATTTGCAACAAATCTAAAGAAATTAAGTTTTTTATTTAAGTTTGTTTAAATTTAAGTTAAATTAAATAGCTAGTTTGAAACATGTGCATGTGCTAGCTGGGTAAGTTTAATTAGCACAATAAAGTAGCTTGCAATTTAACTTTAGGTAGCTACTGTATGTTTAGTTTAGGTTATGTCTCCAATTTTCCTTAGCATCCATTAAAAACAAAACATTAGCTATTTAGCAAGCTGAATCATAAGTTTGTGAAGAAATTACAAAAAATTATCGTCATGCTTGGAGCAATGACGCTACTGTCAATAAGGGGAAGCTTTCTTGTAATCAGGACATTTTCTCTTTCAATGCTGAAGTTTTCTCCTTGATGATTTCTTGTAATTGCAATGAGCAACAGAAAGAAGCATGATGCATATGCTTATAGATACACTGAGTTTTTTTTTTTTTTTTTTTTTTTAAGGGAAAACCAAAATTCATTATCAGTGATGTACGGGAATGTAGCATCAAACATAAAATTTATAATATAAAAATGAAAACTGAAGGTTCGAAAGAAGGATGGAAAAATAACAGATTTAGGAAACAAGGCCTAGATCCCTTAACAGGATGAATTCATGGTAAGACTTCACAACTAGATGAAGACACAGCAGAGTATGAATATATAACAGGACAAGGATTTAGACAACACTAGAATCACAAATAAAAAAAAGAGGAAAAAAGTTATGGGGACACATAATAATAAAATACAGGAGAGGCTCAGTTGTTCCTCAGTCTCATTGTTGGCTAAGGTTTGCTTTTGTAGGGAATAAATGTGAGCACAGAAAGATGATCATTTATGTTGCGACACTCAACATAATCATATTATTATGTACATGTTCTTTTCATGCTTTATTGATCTCCCATTGAACAAAATCACTACAAAACCCATTGTGTAAAACTGTCTTTCAAATTCACTGTGCTTTTTGCAATAGTATTAATATTACAGCAAAACTCCACTTGTATTGCGCAACATAATCATTAAAAAAAAAAAGTTCTTCTTGGTGTAAAGGTTAATATATCACAAAGTAGAACAGTACACCAATAGTGTATAATCATAAATATTCATGCATGTCTAAATCATGAAATTCATGCAGTGAAGTTTGTTTTCATGTATTTATTTAAAAAAAAGAAGAAGTTTGCCTCTAAAAATGATAATTTCTAGTTTGAGCTTCTCAGACAATTGCTGCAGTGACTTTTTGTTGGTTTTGGGATTGGGTTGGTTTTGACATGGTATAAATGCAAATTGTGCTTCAATGGACACACACGGGCACACACACACACACACACACACACACACACACAAAGACAATGCATTCATGCTTTAGCATTGTACATTATGAATTTTTTATATTTTAGATCGCCATTCTTCACACACATGTACACACACACACACACAAACACACACACACTACTATAGCTAAATGCTAACCCTAAACCCTAATCCTAACTAGCTAACCAGCCCTAACCGTACACCATACACACTCCTGGTTCTTTGGACAGTGCTTATATGCCTTTAGCTTCCTAATTGTTGAAACACTCAGTTTTCTAGTGTATGTTAACGTTCTAGTTTTCTATATAGATTAATTTCCCCATAGAAAGGCTTCACAACCACAGAAGATGAAGATGTTCTAGATTTCATGCTGGAATGACCCAAATCCTGGACACACACTAGTAACTAACTGTTCAACTCTATTTCAGTGAAAGCTTTGATTAGCTAATCTCAGAACAAATTACAGATTGTAAACATTACAGGAGTAAATATAAGCTTACAATAAACGGTTCCTCAAAGAATCTTGAGGAACACAGGGTTCTTAGATTTGAAAATGGTTCTAACTGGAACCCTTACTTTCACATAGAACCTATTGTTACCAGTTTCCAGAAGGAACATCTAAGCAGGTCTTAAGGGTTTTAAATTATTGTGGGCTATCATGCTGACACACACACACACACACACACACACACACACACACACACACACACACACACACACACACACACACAAATTGTGTGGGTGGGTGTTTTGGCAATCACATACAGGTTGTGTGTTTGGTGCTTCAGGCATTTACCCCATGGAACAGGAACACATGCATAAAAACAGAAAGACGGGAAAGAATAACTCACATATGCATTCTTCAATGCCTTCTTTTAATTTTAAGTACAAAAATGTATTGAATCAACAAGAAAGAAAATGGAAAATCAGAATGCAAATTGGTGAATTTCAATGATTTAGGCACACAGGACCTGATCACATGTGACATTTAGACAGTGGAACGGCGTATGTATAGAATATAGTACATCACTAATACTGAGACCCGGATTTTTTTTATATAAAAAAAAAAATTGATTCGTCTTGTCAAGATGTACGAATATGAGATAATAGCATTCCATTCACTGCAAGCTTGTTTATCTTTGGTTTTCATTCAAATCCCAGCATGAACTCATGAAAAACGTTTACATTAAAATAAATAAATAAATAAATAAATAAATAAGCGTAAAAAAACAACAACAACAACAACAAAAAACACATACCTCATGAATACAAAAAATTAATGATTGAAGACTGAAAGCAAATTACTGTATAAACCTATTCTTTTTGATCTTTGATGCTAATACAAAGATTACTAGTTCATACTTACGTACAATACAATATTAGGTTTATTTGATTTATATTTGAACATGTTTTAGTTTCAATATTTTTGGAGCATGAGCTATATAAAAAAACTAATTCCGATAAATATAAAAAAAATTTTTAATTATTATTATTTAAAAATGTATATATATATATATAGTACCATGAACATTTTTCTTATTTTTTTAAAATCATGTAATTATTAATAAAAAAAAATCTGCATATCATAATCCCTGACTCCGTCCACGTCGTCTGTTACGTCCTTTACATGTTCGTCACCGGTGCTTTGGGTAAATATTAACATGTCCGTTGCGACATTTAATTTGATTGCAATATAATCTGGCATGCAATATAAATTTTACATTTCTGCTGGAACGATTGTGTGTGTGTGTGTGTGTGTGTGCGCGTGTGTGTGCCTGTGTGTTTGTTTGGGGGAAGGGAGATGCATGCTGGGATAGCAGATTGGGCCTCCACTGTGTTGCCCCTCCACCTCCCACTCCACCCCTCTCCAATCAGCTGATCGCCCCAAAATGATCGAGTGATATGAGGTCAGAGGTCACCCACAGAATTTGGCGTCCCCCAGAGTGTAGACACACATGCCTCGCACATATTAACATACATTTAATATTAGTGTCTGGTTTTAACACACACACACACGCACACACACACACACATGCACAAATGGACCTACATATTAGTGTGTGCACTTTTAACTTCCTATTTGTGCATGATGTCACCTGCACACTGACTGAAAAGGTCATAGCGATATAAATGAGTGTGTATTCAAGTGTGTGTGTGTGTGTGTGTGTATATGAGCGTGTGCGCATCCCATCACCGAGGTCCTCTCCTTCCCCCATCTTGTCCGACCCCCCCGTGTGTGTAATCCCTGCCAGCTGTCCCCGCAGTCTAATCCGTCCACCGTGATCAGCTGGGACGTGTATACGTGTGTGTGTGTGTGTGTGTGTGTGTGTGTGTCTAGAAAGGTGGGGGTGGTGTCAAACAGAGAGCATAAATTGGAGCTGAAGCGTGCGCTCTGCACAGTGCATCTGAGTTTGTGTGTGTGCATGTGTGTGTGTGTGTGTGTGAGAGAGAGAGAAAGTGAGATGTTCTTCCTCTTTCTCATGCCTCCTCTCCCTCTTCTCCTCTGTGGATCTTTATACATATATAAACCGCCTCTTTTATATATGTATATCTGTCTTAAAAAGATATTCCTTTTTATTTATTCCTCCATGTAGCCACACTCCACTGAAGGATTTTTTATAGGTTAAGGTATGGAGATTCTTTTTGCTTGTTTTTTGTTTTTTCCAGGGAGGAGAACTGAAGGTGAACGGCACTCCGCCGTTGTCACCGGCATCGGTTTTTTTTTTTTTTGTCTTTTGTTTTTTTTTTTGTTGTTGTTTTTTCTTTCTATCCCTGCATGTGTGATACAGTGCTACCTGGCTACATTTCTACCTACATACCTCCCTCTGTCCTGTCCCATCCATCCATGCAAATTCGCACCGCCATCCTGCTTCTTCTCCTCGTCCGAGGCGCATCTTCTTCTGAAAGCGACTGCTGCAGGAGGTTCTCCATGGACGGAGAACAGAAACGGCGCCGGGGTGAAAAAAACGGGACGTATACGCTCCTTCCTCGGGATTCACCAGCTATTCTTGAAACGAGAAGGAGGACAAGATGGTGGTGGCGCAGGGATCTCTGTCTCTTATCATCTTATTTTTAATTGTTAATGTAAAAAAAAAAAAAAAAAGAACAGAAAAGAAAATGTATCTAAATGTAATGTTCTTTGATTTAATATTGTTTTGTATCTCATGATGTTATGTTTTGTGTATAGACATATAGGGGTTATAATGGCTGTATGTTGTGCATGCATCTCTGTGATTAGGGAATGCGGAGAGAGAGAGAGAGAGAGAG
>JAOVVA010000002.1:21962352-21967352 GCA_028565275.1 Leiocassis micropogon | reverse complement strand
AATAGTCTATTTTCCTTAAAGGAAAAAAGCTCACATTTTTTCCCCTCACTTAAGTTTAACACACATTCACATTACCCAGTTAATTGCTAGCTCCTGCTTATTTTGAGTATTTTAGACAATTAATCTTTTCTGATAGCCAATTTATGATGAATTTTCTTTACCAACTTACCTCAAGCGCTTAAGCTCATGCTAAAAGGCTAACAAACTCACTCACTCGTCTTCGATACCGCTTTATCCTGTATTCAGGGTCGCAGGGGGCCTGGAGCCTATTCCAAGAGACTTGAGGGTATGAGGAAGGGTACACCCTGGACATGGTGTCAATCCATCACAGGGCACACACACACACTACAGGCAATTTGGGAACAACAATTAGCCTAATCTGCATGTTTTTGGCCTGTGGGAGGAAACCCACAAAACACAGGGAGAACATGTAAACTCCACATGAACACAGACCCTGAGCAGGTTTTGAACCTTCGACCCTGGAGATGTAAGGCGACAGAGTTAACCACTACGACACCTGTACCCACCAGGCTAACAAACTTCACTACAAAAAGGTGAAAGTCTTATCAAAGCAGTGCCCTTGATGCGTTTAATTTTTTTATCTTCATAAAAATTTTATTTAAAATTTTTATTTGATTGAGCAGAGGTCATTTAGGCCATGTAAATCTAAATTATTTTAAACAGAATGCAAGAAAGTAGTACATGGTATTCATTCAAATGTGTTAACCCAGTTAATCAAATCTTTCTCCCTCTCCGGACCTCTCTAATTTAATGGTGTCATTGCTGTTAAACGTTAAGTTTTTGTGAGCACATAATTTGCCAGTTCGGTTTATAATTATGATAAGCAAGTTGTTTGTTTAAAGTGACTATCCGTCCCTCAACACAGTATTTAGTAGACGCTGTAGTTGGGGTAAATTTGTTCAGGTACCATAAAAAAAAGTTTAAATTTTTACATGACAAAGCAGACTCAGGATTTTTCAAGCATGGGACGTTAAATGTAAATGCAAAAGTAAAAATCATTTCAGTATTTGGTAATCCTTTTTCCAAGACAATTCAAGACCATGTGACTTTGAAGTGGGCTAGGACATGCGATCACGTTTTCTACGTGATGTAGATGTTTAGCTAATTTACTTTAAAACATTATTTAAAGTGCATTAGTAGTTAGCACTGTTGCCTTGCACCTCCAGGGTCCGGGTTTGATTCCCACCTTGGGTCTGTGTGCAAGAAATTTGCTTGTTCTCCCTGTAGTTGATGGGTTTCTTCCCACAGTCCAAAGACATGCAGATTAGGCTAATTGGCGTTCCCAAATTGCCTGGTGTGTGTGTGTGTGTGCCCTGCAATGGATTGGCACCCTATGCCCGGTGTACCCCACATCTCCTGGGATAGGCTCCAGGCTTCCTGCAACCTTGTATACAGAATAGAACAGTATAGTAGATAAGTGAGTTAGTAAATGTTCTGACACTAAAACACAAACGATTGAGGACACTTTACTCCGGTCTACCAACTGGATTAACTTCAGTTCATTACATTAGCCTCATTGACAGCTTTTTTTTTTTTATCCCTTTTTCCTGTTCCTTGTGTTGATATACAGTATCAGAATCCAAATCATATCCTCCGATTTTCAGCAAGCGCTTGATCCTGGTCAGGTTCATGATGGAGCCAGAGCTTATCCTGTAAACACCTGGTTTGAAAGGAGAGTGCAAACACTATCACACGGCACTATGTACACACATACATTTATGTTTGCACCTAGGAGAATCAATCCTAGCCAAACCAAGTACCAGTATGTTTTAAAGAAGTGTGAGGACACTTGAGTTTGTCTGACGCAGCCTCCCAGGTCTTGGGACCAGCATAAAGGGTCACTGGTTTGGGCAGAGCCCAATGAATGGTGCTGGTTCTCTCACTGGGACTCAAACCCAGGCCATAGCAATTGTCTACATTAAATGCTTTATTCCAGTCAGGGTTGCTGGTGCTTCTGAATCTTATTCCAGAAATCCTAGGAGTGAAGTATTAATACACCCTGCCAATCAAATCTGGTGGCATTTGGCACGTCTTTGGGAAGCTGGATGAAACTGAAGAACCTGGAGGAGCAACATGAAGAGAGGGTAACCTGAGCTTGGGGACCCCAAAGCGGTGAGGTAGACTGCTATACCACAACGCAAACTGTCTCTCAAGCCCCAGAACCATCTTATTACCACTTAGCAGGGAAATAAAACAAGTTAGAAAGTTTGTGTCAGTACATCCTCCACGTCTAAAATGCTGGCCTCCTAGGAACCCCTTTAATGTCCCAAACATGTGGAAATGGTTTGGAGTGAGGTTTAGGACTGTATAGGGGATGTGGCAATAACTCCCAGCTGAGTTCCCGTAATGTGCAAGTGGTGCTGGCGAATGACTGCTTGTAAAGTTCCCACAGACAGATGCACCTCTTTCTCAAGGTGTTCCACTCGCTGAACGTTCACAGAAATGACTGCATACATGGATGATCGGCCTTCTTAAAAACGTTTGCACATTCACCAGAAATTTCAACACAAATTCCGGTTTGACAGGAATGCCTCTTGCAATAAAAAAAACAAAAAGAAATGCTTTTATACACAGTACATTCACACTGAGCACCTGTTAAAACCAGACTTAAGAGTAGTTCTTCTTAAGGTTTAATGTTGTCTCAAGGATTTTTTTCCCTTTTGAGGCCCAAAAGCGCTATACAAACTATATATATTAAAAAAATTGTGTACAAAAAAAAGCCACGTCAGAACTATAGTGTTTAAAAGTAGTTTTCATTAAATAAATAAATAAGGGGGAAAAAAAAAACCCTGGCACTGCCTAATTACTTGGTGTCGGCTCCGGTTAAATGTATGCATGTGCCCACATACCCACACACACTCATGTAACATTAACCCATACATAACTTGACATCTGTTCACAAACATCCTCATTTCAGCGGTTAGCAGAACCAGCACTTGAGAACACTGTAAAAGTATGTTTATTATACCGGCAACCTGCAAAAGGCTCTCATGTCTGTTGCATTCTCACTTATCCACCATCATCATAAAACTTGCATAATTCATATATATTCTTACTTTGGAATGAATAAGAATTTCAAATATAAGACTTTCGCAGCACAATCACCACACCCACTGCTTATCCCGCTAAATCTTGCAAATTCTTCATCTTTTGCTCCATGCACAACTGCGACTCAGGAAAATTAAACCAGACTACATCTTTTTAGCAGCCTTTTTTTATTATTCTGACCGGAGCCAGGAAGTTTTGCAGGACCCCTTTTTAAAATGCATGAACATTAACATACTACAAGAATGGTGGGTAAAGTATGGAGGCGGCTACTGAAGGGATCGAGGGTAGAGGGGGCAGCTAGGCGACTTGGGACATGGGTTAGTGTGGGGAAGTGAAGAATGTAGTCAAACAAGGGGAGAATGCAACATGTGCTGAGTATACCACATTTATTTTCATGAACTGAGTAATAGAAAGAGGTCCACAGCCCTCCTCGATGCTGATTTAAGAAACAGAGAAGAGAAAGAAAAATGGATGACAAGAAGAGAGCAGCCCATAGCATCATTTTTCAAGGGGGAAAAGGTAAAAAAAAAAACAAAATCAGAAAACTTTTAAACACAGCCCCATTTTTGCACACCATAAAAAAAAATTATACAAACGACAAACTTAACATTCCTGGTGTTTGTTTTACTTATCCTGACAAAAACCCGCTCTTCTTCTGCCAGTCATAAAAAAAAGGGGGAAAAAAATCCAGAATATCCATGGTGATTAAATGTTTTCACTCTTATGAGAGATAAGGACATCTTTCACTTTCGTGAAAGGTAATGACATTTTGCACAGGTTACTGTAGAATTATTCATAATGCAACTTCCACTGAAAGGCCACTCCCACTGTGCATCCTGATTGAATGGTTTCCGAATAAAAAAAGGGGGGGTTTAAACAAATGAAAGACTACCGGTTTAGGCAGGGCCTTAGAATTCAATACTAAAAAAAAAGATCCATTATAGACTTTAGTGATGAGGCAGACCAGCCTTGCTCTTGGACTGTAAAAACAAAACAGTAAAACAAAAAAAAGGGGAGAAGAAAAAGAGGAGACAGGGGGGGGGGGAGGAAAAAAAAAGAAGAAGAATGGGACGAAAAAAAAGGGAGCGAAAATGATGACCTAAGCATCCTATAGAATTAAGTTGTAGTCCTATGAATAATCGTTTTTTTTCCTTTACTACAAGTTCAAAGTAAGTCTTTAAAGTCAACAGAAATCAAGAGAAGAGTCTTCATTTAGGTTTTTTTTTTTTTTCATTCATTTTTTTCTTGCTTTGAATCCTTGGATAAGTCTTTTTCCCAGAATAATCAGTGAAAACATCTGGATGTATGGTTGGGGAGAACAGGACCCTGTCAGTCTTTCCCCCCCCCCCGCCAAAAAAACAAGTGGCTTTTACTTGACACGTCCTTGACGATCCTAGGGAGAAGTGAGAGAGAGAGAGAGATAGATAATCGGTCATCAAATACATACATGCAAATTCATAGCAAATACAGGACTTGGTCTTGTCCAATCAACTGAATTTACTACAGGTGGACTTCAAATCAAGTTGTAGAAACAGGATGCACCTAAGCAAAAATTTTTTTTATAAAAAATTGCAAAGATTTTGAACAAACTTCTTTCACGTGGTCATTATGGGATATTGTTTGTAGAATTTTGAGAAAAATAATAAATTTAATCCATTTTGCATAAGGGTGTAACATAAAATGTGGAAAAAGTGAAGCCCTGCGAATACTTTCCAGATGCACTTCATGAAAAAATGCCTGTCTAGAGATAATTCAAATGGGACAATTTCACATGATGCTGAATAAGGTGTTTCGATTTTGCCGCAAAAAAAGAAAGAAGAAACAAAATATAAAATGGTGAAATGTTACATCACACTGCTTTTGAGGCAATGATAATTCATATTCAAATCATACCTATGCAGATATTTCTCTCCCTCTCTTTTATATAATAT
>JAOVVA010000002.1:21947443-21960893 GCA_028565275.1 Leiocassis micropogon | reverse complement strand
ATGTATATGCCTCATTCCTGGTTTTTGTATATCTGTCACACTTAAATGAATCAGATTGAACATATTTTAATATTAACACAAAGATAAATACAAATCGCAGTTTTTAACTGCGGATGCAAAAAAGAAATAAAGTTTATAGTTCATGCTATTAATATCCCTCTGTTCGCTCGACCCAGTATCAGGTCGAGGCTGACTTTATACTCATCTCCGATAGTAGTGAACATGCTATATTTATCTTGGTTTACAAGCACCGAGTATCATGTATCACGCATGCGCTTCTTGTTTTGACGCCGAGCGTCACGTGATCACGAACGGTTTTTCTCTCTCTTGCGCTGCGGAATTGTGGTTAAATCGTCTCCGCTCTTTACAGAAACACTGCTCTGTCGCGATTCTTTTCAAAGGTAAAGTGCAAGATTCTTTTCAAAGGTAAAGTGTGTGCGCGAGCGTAATTTGACACCGTGCCGGTTCACACACTCTCTCCCGGGACTGGAAGGGCTACACACACACACACACACACACACACACACACACACACACACACACACACACACACACACAGCGTGAAACACTTATCTGTCGGGATTTCTTTTTACTTTTTTTAAAAGGTAATGTGCAGGTCAATTTGTTTTATTTTTGCTTTATATTTTGTGTTAATTATTTTTATGTATTAATTTTTTTGGGCTGTGGAATGAATAATTTAAGTTTCCATTATTTCTTATGGAAAAATTAAATTTGGTTTACGAGTGTTTTGGAACACGGGCACACTTCTGGAATGAATTATGCTCGTAATCCAAGGTTTCACTGTACTTATTTACCAGACTTAATCGCTAAATGACTGTTAGTGTGATAATTTAACATTATGGATTGGAATATTGCTGATGACACCATAAATTACAGGTTCACCCATCGGTGATTAAATTTTGTTTCTTTGTTGTCTTATGCAATACCAACCATTAACCTCACTCTAACAGGTTTTCATTTTTGGTAAAATTTATTTGATTATAGACATTTTTTTTATCCAGACTACAAAGCATTAGAGGATAAGCACATTCAGTAAATGTAAACAAATAATCCAGCTTATTTACTTTAAAGTATAGATTATAATATAGTCCTATATAGTCCTTTTTTGAAAAGAAAGCTGTTTTGTGCATAAATTGAGTGAACAAATATGCATTCAGGATTGCATAACATCAGCATATTTTATTCTTCCCCCGCCCTCCCCCATCAAGCAAACAATAAAAACAACATGCCATTGTTCAAGGTGTGCCTCACCTGCAGTCTGTAGTGACTCCGGCTGGGATTACTCGAGTATGGGTCATTCCCCTGGACCTCCACCTGTAGGAGAGGAGGGGGGAAAAAAAGCTATAAAAATGTAGTGCATTTAACTATGCAAATACAGATGAAGTCTACTTTCCCTGTGAAATGACAGCCCACAACCACTAGATCTTAATCAATAAAAAACCCAAACAAAATCTTCAAGCATCAGTAACTGTCCATGCTATGTACATACACATGCTTAGGGGGGGAGGGAAAACCCCACACATTATGCTCTGAATCATCAGCATAAGCAGAAAATTATATTATAATAGAGGCACACAGTGGCAATAGAATAGGGGAAGGAAAGAGATAAATAAATAAATAAATAAAACATTCTAAAATCTGAACCTCAACAGGCTCAGAAAAATAAACCGTCCATTGACTCAAAGCTGGTGAGACAAACTGATAATATAGAAGTATTCATAATAATCACAATTTAATAGTGTAATAGGACTGCAATGAAATTCTCAAGATTCATGATAAAATTGTGTTTAAAAAAAAAAAGTTATAAGAAAGCTACTCCGCATTCTTATAAAGCGATGTTTAACAGTGCAAGCATACTGTTCATAGCGTCATATCATAACATCTCCCTTTTCATTTTACAGGTAGACCCCAACTTACGAACAAGTTCCGTTCTGAGAGCACACTCGTAAGCCAGATTTGTTCTCAAGTAGGGCACAAGGCGGTACACACTACGGCCAATTTGGAAACGCCAATTAACCTAACCTACATGTCTTTGGACTGTGGGAGGAAACCCACCAAGCACGGGGAGAACATGCAAACTCCATGCACATAGAGATGGGAATCAAACCTGGCCGGGAATCGAAACCGGACCCTAGAGGTGCAAGGCGACATTGCTAACCACTACACTACCAAGCCGCCTCACAATGAAAATATTGTATATAATTATAAATATTGGTATCTGGTGCACTGCAGTGACTATGTTTTGTACAATACACATGAGCGACTACCGCAATTTGTTTGCATCGACGAATGATGGTAGAACCGCAGTCCGTTCATATCTGCGGACATTTTTTATTTTACTGTTCGTAAGTCAGGGACTACCTGCACTTGTAATTGATGAATGTCTGAAAATATTATGTTGGGTGTTTAGGAAATTAAGGGTTCATTTGTCCAAAGTATTGTTTAAGAGAATTGCTCATACTGGGTATTGCAGTGAGACCTAGTCTGTCTATGGAAGTTGAAATTGGCATCATAACTTGGTAGAAGAGGAGTCATCCTGTACAGTTTTGAGCACAATGCATTATTTGGTCTGTTTGAAAATCTCAGATTTTTTAAACCTTAAGTGCCAGAAGGCCCTTTCACACAACGTGGGCTACAACGCAACTGTTTATACCACTTTCTCTGTGGCTGGGGCAAAATAGACTTATAGTTTTGTGAACAGTAGTGTTGTGAATCACAGGTAGACTGTCAATTTGATCCAATTTTCGGCCTTGTGATTTTTTATAAGATTTGATTCAACAGCACTTAACTGTCTCAGTGATGTTTCTTACAAGTTATGAAATATTAAAAACTATTATTTTGCTTAAATTTCATGTCTGTTACAGCGTTAAGCGTTTCTCCCGCGCCATGCTCCAGTGCAGTAGGTGTTGCATCAATGGCGCGTAAATGCAAAAGCAGGTGAGTATGTGTGGAAATGGAAAGTGGTTTGCAGTTTCAGCTAAAGGGGCAGTAGATTAAGGAATTTGCTCATTTCAGACCATTTAACATTGGTAAGTTTATCTAAAGAATGTAAAAAGGGTGAATCAATGTCCCAAACATTCCCTACAATTTAAATGCATTTCCCATAGCAGAAGAAAAGTTGGTTCTTTTAAATCTACTTTAGGTCATACTCTCAAATAGAGGAATAACATCTTATAGGATCGTTGTTGCACTTGGCACACTTAAATATTCAAACTTTCAATTACTCGAAACTCCAGAGTTCTGAATCATGCAACATCCTAGATCACATGTAGAGCTGCAGGATTACTGGGGGAGAGTAAAGAAAAGTGGAGAAAAAAGAAATCATCATGATCCTGATTCACACATGTACGCGATCTCATTTCTGCATGATGGTGATTCACTTGCATGCATTTCCCTGCATTCAGATACTGCTGCTGCATTTACGTGTGCGCTTATTTACTTGACATCAATTCCCAGATTGCTGAATCGGTCACACACACGGTGTAACAAAAAACACTAAAAATTCACCAATCAGGTCAGAGATTAGAGAATGATTCAAGTCATACAACTCTGTTGCTTCTCTTACTTACAACGTGCCGATATCAACAAGCGTTCACCATCACAACACTTATTCACTCAATTCCAGCCAATCAGAAGCCAGAGGAGGGACCATACCAGCCCATCAGAAACTGGAGACCTTTCCAGTTTACGGACCTGTTTTGAGTTACGTTTTGTTCTGTACGTTTTGCAAATGTTCCAAACGCACAAAAAAAAAAATCCGATCAGAAACTGTCATGTACAATTATAATTGAGACAAAAACTACCAGATAATTAACCATCAAATAATTGATGTGTTTATTCTCATTATATATTTAAATTCAGGCTAGCTAACAAACTCAGTAGATACATTAAATAATTACATAAACTAACGCTGTGTAGCAACAACGCACGGTGGTGTAGTGGTTAGCATTGTCGCTTTGCACCTCCGAGGAGGGTCCGGGCTTAATTCCCGTCTCTGTGGGCATGGAGTTTGCATGTTCTTCCCGTGCTTGGTGGGTTTCCTCCGGGTACTCCGGTTTCCTCCCACAGTCCAAAGATGTACAGGTTAGGCTAATTGGCACTCCCAAATTGCCTGTAGTGTGTAAATGGGTGTGAGTGTGTGCGCCCGGCAATGGATTGGCACCCTGTCCAGAGTGTACCCTGCCTCGTGCCCCAAGTCTCCTGGGATAGGCTCCAGTCCCCCACGACACTAAATACAGGATAAGGCGGTATAGAATATGAGCATGAGCTTTTACATTATTCACTGTAAGTGCTCCAAAATTTTTTTATCCCAATAAATGTTTTGGTTGGAAAAAAAAGAAGAAAAAAAAGAATAAGAGGTAAAGAAAAATGATTGAGAGAATCCTGATCTCGATTCCCATGGAGATAAACGGATTCAGATTTTAGCAAGAATCGTGCAGCTCTAGTCACATGTACAGCTGTGATATGTTCTAACATGAATCTTTTTTTCCTCTTTTTTGAACAGGTGATGCGAAAGCATGCGCTCTCGTAACCCCCTCATTTGTTAGAGCGTTTTAAAACTTAGGATACGGTACGATTTCACTCTCAGACACACTTCTGGCGGAGCATAAACCAAGTGTAGAAACGCCTTTTAGACAGAATTACCGCTATAAAAGTTTTTTAAAAAGTCACCAGCTATCAGCTATAACTAGCCAAGGATCCGAGTAACAACTTCAGTAGCATTCAGTAGGAATTCTATATAATTTTGCCCAGATGAGATCAGTTTCAAAAACACTTTATGAGATGTGTTAAACTGCACCAAAAGCCTCATGGGAATAATAATGTCTCTCATATACCCATAAGTCCAAAAGTTTGTAGACACAACCTTGCAATCTCTTCAAGTACCCTGTCTCTCATACAATCCCAACCTTTTGCAGTTTTTCGCCACTGCTTGGCACCGGGGCAAAATAAAATGCAGCAGCCTGAAAAAACTCTAAATACATCACGACACTACAGATTCTGTCTTCACCACTACAGATTGTATGCAGGATACTGTTTTAATAGGATACTGTATACTACTTGCTTTACAAGTTATTAGTCCTATAAACCAGGGACGGGAATCACCAATCACCTCCCTGTACGATATCGGCACCAAGGTATCATGATTCGACTGAAATTGCGATTCTGTAAAATATCAGTTTTATAAACATCCATAATCTATATTATATTCCCTTGCCAATTTTGATACTTCAAATTAACTTCAAATTAAATAAAAAAAAAAAAAAAAAAAGCTATGGTGTTACTCAGCAGCACGTATCTCAGTCATCTATCATGAGTAAACTTGACCTACCATGACTACCATGCGGGAAGAAAATGTGTAAATAGTTCAGTGTACCACTTGTAGGATTATAAAGAAACTCTTTACCGCCTCAAGTGCCTCCAAAGTCTCATAACTCAAGTTGACAGTGAGTTTCTGTGAAAGCACGGGCACATGCAGCTTCTAACGCACAAGATTTTGACTAATTAGCGCGGTGATCGTGTGTTTTGAGACTGGCGTAAACCTGTGTAATGAGTAGGTTTGAGACCAATTCGCTCGCAGTTTGGAGAAAAAGGCAAATCAGGGGGCTTTTAATGTGCGTGATTTGTTGATAATGCAACACCATGAAAGTTTGTTTTTGTTGCGCCGCTCAATAGTTTCTACACTCGGTACAGAATCGATCGGCTGATCAACCGGTTCATCTATTATAAACGATTATAAATTATATATTTTTTTTAAGTGTAAAAAAAAGAAAAAAAAAAGAAAAAAAAAAAACTGTGGTGATGCGTGAACCACCACACAAAAGAGTCGCGATTTATAACCGAATCCTCTCTACTATAAGCGTTGCATGACCGCACAATAATAAAATAAATTTAAAAAGCCCTAGAAACAAAGCAAAAGAACTAACAAGGCTCCTGAGACACATATAATGCAGATCTAAACAAAAACCCATCACACTAGACTCCTCTTTCAAGTTTCATGCTGCAGTAATCTTTTTAAAGATCATGAAATCCTCTTGTGGTATTTTTGAAACAGAAACCTAATAAAGCCATTTGTTTTACATTTGAAACAGAGCTTTGTACGGTGATAGTGTCAAAGAATTTACACTTTCACAACAAATTTACATTGATTGAAAACTTTCCTCAATAAAAAAACAAAACAAAAAACACAGCAGGAGGCAAATAGAGTGAAGATGTAAAACAAAACAAAAGACTTCTGTTTATCCCTCTATTTGTGTGGGGTTCCCATCTTTTAATGATTTTGCATTGCTTACTTTAATTTATTTTATTTATCCGTTACCATGGAATGAGTTTGGCATTTGAGCTACGTAAATAAAGACGAATCATACTTGACAGCAGTTGCTTTCTGCACAGCTCACAGCAGTTTCAGGTGGTAAAGAAGGATGTACTTCCAAATGAGATGTTAAACAAATCACATTCAAATTGTGTGGAGAAAAAAACAAAACAAAAAAAAAAAAACACAATTTGGGATCCCAATCAGTTTTTCCCCCCTTACCGTTGTGAAGTTGTATAAGCAAGTACAGCACTAAAATTTAATAAACATAACTGTCTTTACATCATCCCTCAAAAACACAAACTTTCCAAACTACAATCTTCCTACTCTACCTTTACAACAACCCTTATCGCTTTACTTACAAGCTTTATAAACATGCTTTGGTTTGTTTATATGACTGGTTGATGGAGCGCAGTGGTATAAAATGACAATGTTGGTCAATATTCCTTCAACCTCCTACGCGATGAGTTATTTTTAACAGTCTAGACAACTTTACTCACTTCTGCAAATAGGAAAGGTTACCTTTTTAACACTCTCCTCCTCCTCCTGGCGCTTCTCATAGTGCGAGAAGTCGTCGAAGATGGAGGTGGTGTGCTTGTAGCCAGCGATGATCTTGAGCACCTGCCGCGCCTTGTCAAGCGGTACCTCCTGCGTGTCGCGCGAGTTGGTCACTGGCTTGTTCTCGTTGTTCTCCAGACGGATGTGACGCAGCTGGCTGTTAGGCACGTCCTTGACGAAGATCCAGCGTACGTCGAACCGACCCTTCCACTTATCCTGTGACCACACGCCGGCGCACGTGTTGTAGTCCACGGGTGAGCGCATTTCGGCCACCCCACAAAAGTGCCCGCTACCGTTGACGCTGAAAAGCAGGTACAGGGGACCCTTCCCGCCCAGAGAGCGGTAGGCCGCGTCCAGGCGCTTGTTGCCGTGCTCCGTGCTGCACCACACGTTGTATTTGATTGAGCGGTGAATGTCGTCCTCAGAGTAGCTCTTTATAATAAACACGCGTCCCTGCTTGGGGTTCCAGTCAAAGTCCTTCGGGTTGTAGTTGTTGACGAGACGCAGCTTCTCGAGGACCGGATGCGGCTCTTGTGCCACACTGATGCCACCTATTCCGGCACTGGGAGGAGACTGGCTGGCCCCGCCTGCTGCATCCCCAAAGCCGTTGGCACGGTTACGAGGAGGGACCCAGCGAGTTGGTTGAGATGGTTGTTGCGGAGGGGATGGGCCTTGAAGCTGAGGAGGAGCCATACCTGGTTGCCCGTTAGGAGCCTGGGGGTGCTGCCCTAATGGAACATTAGGAGGCATGAGCTGTCCATTGGTAAGAGGAAGCTGCGGTACTCCTCCCGCGGGTGCGGCTGGCTGAGGAGAGGCCTGGTTGGGTGGCTGTCCGTTGGTGGGCAGTGCCGATTGTTGCGGTGTCGCTGCTTTCGGCACTGCCCCTTTGTTATCCCACGTGCCAATATCCATGTTGTGTTTGATTGGTGGAGGGGGAAGGTTTGTGCCCCCTAAGGTACCTTTAGTCTTGACCTTAGGCTGGGGTTTGGCAGGCTTGCTGGCGATGTCTGCCCAGGATGCCACTTTGGCAGGCGCAATGGAAGGTGCGGGCATGCTGGGAGCTGCTGATACCTGATTCAAAGGTCCACCAGGAAGTCCAGAACCAACAACTTTAGGTGTCATGTCTCCCGCCCCGATCTTAAGCCCTGCCATACCCTGGTCCAAACTGTTCATCCCTACGGCCTTGTTAAGAGGCTCATTGGCGGTAAATGGAGACTGTCCATCGATCACAGCACCCCCGAGGGAGCTGGGCGCGTAGGCGTAACTCTGTGTGGACTGTCCCTGAGAGCTGCTGTTCCCCCAGGCAGAGAAGTCGATCCCGCTGGGGAAAAAGTTGAAACCATGCTGACCCAGGAAAGGGTTGCTCCCAAGTGCCCCTGACTGGCCGAACATGGCATCTGGGAGGAAGTGGTGCTCCCCGTTGCTAAGCTGTCCGTAAGAGGCCAGGTAGGGCATGGGAGGATCACCGCCTGTGGACCACGCCGCTTCATTGAGCGAGTAGGTGAATCCTATGGAGGGGCCATAGTAGCTAGGCATATAGGAGTCGGACATGGCCGTATATGCATTGCTCTGCAAGGATGGAGAAACAATCCATTAATGAATCAATGTTAACAAAATGCACCAAAGCTATAAAGCAGCAAAAATAATCTTTCATTCTCATACCGTCCCCCCGCCAAACGGGACATGCATATTTTTTACAAATGTTTAACAATTAAACACTTTTACCTAGTAGACAAAAAAATTAAGAAAACAATAAAATGAGTAGAAAAGTAGAGCTTTAAAAATAAGTTTAAGCTTGCAAAGCAAAAAAAAAAAAAAAAAAAAAAAAAGTCCTTACACTAGCCACTAATATCCTCGAAAGAATCCTTTACAGCAGACCCCCCAGGCAGAGGATGATCCCTGTTCATTTTCATGGGGAGCGACGTGCAATTACGCAGCCCGACCTCTGATTTTACTAAATCTCAAAGCGATTAGACAGACATTTCAGCTAACTCGGATTCCTGGTGTCCGTTTATCGAATGCCAAAGTTTCAAAGCTGAGACGAGTACATCCAAAGTGTTGCGTCTGTACGAAAAAAACAGTGATGCTGACCGTGTCATATCATCTCATCCAAACTGGGTATCCCTCCAACTGTTGCACACAATATGTCGATTAAATTAAAATTAAATACTGTACCCTCGGGGTACAATAAATAGACAAGTAAGCATATTCAGGATTTGAGAGTCAAGATTTAGACATTCGACCAACTTAGTATTATGCAAAGTAGAAAAAAGGGAGTAGTTTACTTCAAGGTCTGGGTTAAGGATGCAAAGCTTTTGTTCTTTTTTCACTCTCTGATCCAACATTCAAGTTTAATCAAGCTCAGTCAGATGAAAGAGAACACATGCCAAAGTGAAAGGGTGAGCAAGGAAACAGGCAGAAACTGAAGACAGAAAAGGACACAGATGAAGCAAATGCATGCTGTAAATCCGTAATAATATTCTGTAGTTTGCTGTTGTTTTTTTAAAATAAATAAATAAAAGAAACAAGAGTTATACATGATTTCTGCCTTTGTTTTCTCTACACGGTTTCCCAGAATTTGCATGAGTAGATTTTAACACAAAAAATCCGAACACCAAACAAAAACGACCAAGTGTAAACTTACTTAAAAAAAACTCAAAAATATTAAAAGTTTACTTCTTATATGCAAAATGTGCATACTCTGAATTTGTAGTTAAACACTGAACAATACAGTTACAGCATATTCTGTTCGGGATATAAAGGTCTGTGAGCAGGATGCAATTAAAAAGAATAAAAGGAGCCGAACAAGAAGCTACAATGGTTGAGTCACCATTTATGTCTACAGGCTCCCTCTATTGTGTGGACGTGTAACAGGACCTACCTGTCTGGGCTGAGCGTTCAGATAAGGCTCGAACTCATCATCATTTAAAGTCTCCTTTTGGGCAACGGCTCCGTTTTGCACTGAAAGAGGAAAAGAAAGGAGGTTACCAAAGCACTTTTAACATATACACTGACATACCAGCTATGGCCGCAAAACAAATTCCACATTTACCTCAACCACAGTTTCACAAGTGACGTGAGCTAGAAGTGAAATTCACATCCCAATATATGACCCAAACGAACATCATGTTAAACCGTGCATTACACAGTGGAAATGTCACCAAACCTTTAATTTTGGGATTATGTATTCACTTTAATTATTAAACATCAATATAATTATGGAAGAATTCTAAGATAATATGTATGGTAACACTTTAATATTAATGTCTCCAATGCTGATTGATCAGATTGCTGATTATAAAATTTAAAAATCACCAAGACTTGCCAACAATGGTGAGTAAAGCCTAACCAGGATTAATAATTATTTTCTATTTTTAGCAATGTAAAAGCAGCATCAATCAAAATCACAATCACTGTTACTCTCTGTCATTCTTTACTCTTGTTATTACTAGCACACGAAAACCGATCATTTACATTTAATCTGAACTGTTTTACCCCTTGTGACCTGGTGAAAAGTATTGAAAATTATTCATTATGTCTTTTTCTCTCTTACACGTTTTAGATCGGAGCTCCCTTACACACAACTGAAAACGAAATGTGGCTGTATCTCTCTACAGCTACCCTTAAAACAGAAAAATATTCAGGATGAATAAAACTATTTCTAAAGTCATCATGACTCACAAACAATGTATTTCTTTCCAAAATGTGAAATAAACACTGAGTGTCGAGACTTTAGCAAAAGCAAAGACAAGATTTGACTTGTTTTAGGTTTATCTCTTGGAAATTACAAACATTTAAGAAATTAATAAGAAAAAAATAAAATATGAAATAATAAGAGCATATTTTCTGTCTAGTGTTCCCAACTTGCTCAGAAACATGGCTTTGATTATAAAAAGGTGTTCACGACTGATCTACAGACTGGGGAATAAAAGGTTCAATAATAACCCCTAATACAAAGCACCAGACTGTCATTCTTTACTCTCGTTATTACAAGCATAACTAAGCAATCGTTTAACGCTGAACTGTTTTAACCCTCCAGGCCAAACCTACACTGTTAACATAATTTGGTCTCTCTCTCTCCCTCACACACACCTGAACATGAAAGGTGGCTGTGTTTCTCTACTGCTTCCTTAAAACAAACAAGTAAACACAGATCATTTAACAAACAATTCTCAAAAAACTCAAAGATTGTATTTCTTTCTAAAATGTGAACCGAATATTAGGAGTGTTGACCTTAGCAAAAGGAATTAAAGAAGAAAAAAAAAACTAAAAGAAAGAAAAAGTTTTACTTGTTTTATGTTTTCTTGGAAATTACGGATTTTTAAGAAATGAAAAATACACAAGCAATAAGAGTATGTTTTATGCCTAATGTGCCTAACCTGCTCAGAAACATAGCTTTGATTATAAAAGTTAATAGGCTGACTGAAGGGAAGAAATAAAAAAAATAATAATAATAATAATCCCTGACATAATAAACAAGATATAGGTTTAATCCACTTTAGCTATGAAGCTATGAAGTGAACTTGGATAAAAAAAATAAATAAAAAAAAGCATCTGTGATTAAACCCAGGTCAGTCAGGTAAGTTAAAATAGACAGCTAGCATGCAGAGTGAACTAGCTGCACCAAGCACTCGTGATTAGCCTTTTTAAAAATGTAAAAAGTTATTTTAAGACGTTTGAAACGAATTCAAGAAATGAAAATTACCTGTAACTCAGAGAAGCATGCTTAGCACGCATCACTAAGTGCACTTCCTGAGATTCGTCTCCAGGACACCAAACCTGGCCTGACCGCTAGCAACGCTGCTAACACCATCATGCTAACATGCTAACTAACGTGGGCTCATAACGCACAACCGAGACTAACACCAAACACACTGACTAAACACTTCAAAAGCACCTAAATTGTTTACTCGGTGTACAAAGTGAGAAATGTGTGCTAGGGTTTGTGAAATAAACGGCGTTGAAACTACATTTCGGCCTGCGCGCTAGTCATGTAGCTGGAATTAGCATTAGCGCAGAGCGCGCGGATCCTATCAGTCCCACGCCAACAAGCATCTTGTCACCAAGTCTGTGAGAGCTTACCTTTGTTTCCTTGGCCTTTCGGTCTCTGGATTGGGTCCAGGTGATTCATGAAGGTTTGAGTTGTGTGGATGAAAAGAGGGGGAAAATAAAAGAGATTTCTATTGACCAGTGAGTCGGACAGCAGGTGGTCAGGCCTACCGCTGCACTACAGAGAGAGAGAGACAGTCACAGCTAAGCTACGGCGCTCGGAAAAGGTTCATAAAGTGCCTCTCGTTACCTGTCCCACAATGCTGCTGGCTGACATTTCTTTCCCCCCTGAAACCTGCGTGTTAAATCGCGTTAGAGCAGGGTGTATTCAATTGTCTTACAGAGTTACCCAAGTACCCCTGTCTCTCTCTACACAGCTTAAGTGTCTACACAATGGCGGGCTACAGTTCCTCTGCCGAAAGAACCTTTTTTCCTACCCGGATTTCGTCAAATCCCGCCTCCTCAATGCTAATTGGCTATTTTTTCAGTCCTGTAGCCAGTCAGACCAATAAACCACCGGAATCCTGATCCTCCAGCCAATCGTAATACCGAGCCTATCTTTTTCACGAACACGTGTGGGAAAAATAATGTGGTGCGTAAGACTTCAATATGGCTGAGCGGGCTCGGTCCGCGGAGGATGCTCGGAAGATGCGCTTATTTGCTACATCAGACTCGCGCCTCCTAGCGGCAAGGAGTTATTTTAGGTTTTACAGAGTCGAGTCTGTGAATGTGATTTGGTTCCGGGGTTGGGCGATGTGATACCAGTATACAACACGATGTTTAAAAAAAATATATATTTTTATATACGATAAGTGATCTCACTATGTGTGTGTGTGTGTGTGTCTATATAATTATAGATAGTTGCCATGAAGGAACATTTTGTTTACCAATGGTTATACAGTATATGGTACCATATGTAAATAATACAGAGAAAAGGGTTATATACAATGAGTGCAATGATTATAATCATTGCACTCATTGTACATTACCCATCTTTGTGTATTATTTACACATGTACGTATGTTACCATACATTATATATTATATTATATACAGTGGAACCTTGGATTATGAGCATAATTCGTTCTGGAAGCGGGCTCGTTTTTAAAAACACTTGTAAACCAAATTTTTTTTTACCCATAGGAAATAATGGAAACTTAAATTATTTGTTCCGCAGCCCAAAGAAATAAATACATAAAAATAATTAATACAAAATATAAAGTAAAAATAAAACAAATTAACCTGCGCTTTACCTTTAAAAAAAAGTAAAAATAAATCCCGACAGATAAGTGTTTCCGTTTATGCGCAGGCGCTGTGTGTGTGTGTGTGTGTGCGCCTGCGTGATACATGATACTTGGTACTCGTAAACCAAGACTTGCTCGTTTTTTAAGTCAGAATTTATAAAAAATCTTTGCTCGTCTTGCGGAACACTTGCAAACAGAGGTGTCAAGTAACGAAGTACAAATACTTCGTTACCTTACTTAAGTAGAAATTTTGGGTATCTATACTTTAC
>JAOVVA010000002.1:21928583-21940311 GCA_028565275.1 Leiocassis micropogon | reverse complement strand
TTGCTCTTTTGACCATGTGACATGACAACTCTCTTACTTCATCCCATCTGCTCTCTCTCTCTCTCTCTCTCTCTCTCTCTCTCTCACACACACACACACACACACACATATACTCTTCTATCACATGAAATTCAACTAAAACCACTTTTAGAATATTATTTCTGGTCACACCTAAGATTATGCAGATATACAGCACCTTGTCAGAAGTCTATAACAGACTGTGAAATAATGTGTTCATTTTGTCAAATTACACCATGTTAGGTCCTTTGAAGATAGAATTGTGATTTAGTGAAAATTCACAACATTTCCACTACTATACTTGTAGCACTCCCATTTGAAGATTTACTACTTACAATGTTGTGAAAAAAGTATTTCCTGAATTTTATTTTATTTGTATATTCAATTCAATTCAATTTTATTTGTATAGTGCTTTCAACAATTGTCATTCTCGCAAAGCAGGTTTACACAATCAAAAGAATCATTTAAGTTTGTATGGAATGTGAATATGTATGATTCAAAATGGTCAGATAGTCCCTGATGAGCAAGCCGAGGGCAACAGTGGCAAGGAAAAACTCCCCGAGATGGCAAAATAAGGATATCTGTCACACTTATATGATTGGGATTTTATATGATTTTCTATTGTCTGATGAGACAAAACTTTTTGGAAGGCGTGGGTCCCGTTCCATCTGGCAAAAAACTAACACAACGTTACATAAAAAGAACATCATGCTGTATCAACAGCCAAACACATTGGTGGTAGTGTGGTGGTCTGGTTCTGGTTTTTCAGAAATACCAGAAATATGGAGTGGCCTATTCAAAGTCCGGACTTGAGATGCTGTGGCATGACCTTAAAAAGACTAAACCCTCCAATGTGGTGGATTTAAAACAATTCTGCAAAGAAGATTGGGCCAAAATTTCTCCACAGCGATGTGAAAGACTCATTGCCAGTTATCGTATCTGCTTAATTGCAGTTGTTGCCATCAATAGTGGCACAACCAGTTATTAGGTTTAGGGGACAATTCCTGTTTCACATATGGCCAAGTAGGTTTGGACAGCTTTTTTCCCTTAATAAATGTTGTTGTTGTTGTTAGTCTTTCGGCTGCTCTAAATTTTTTATTTACTTGTTTTATTTACTGGGTTATCTTTGTGTAATATTAAATGTGACATACAAATAAAAGAAGGAGGCACTGCATAGTATATCTACGCTATTTTTATATTTTAACTTTATAATAAAAAAAAAATATTTTAATGTTTATTTTACTGTCTTATTTTATTATTATTTTATTCCTCCTGTACTTATATTAAGTATTTCTGCTTTGTTATTCACTGTACATATTTATCTTATTAAAAGAGTTCAAATAGTCCTTGTGAATTTATATTTTATTTTAACTTTTTAGGGTTTAAAATTTGCAAAAATTCAGCCACTAACCTTATTGGGATTAGACATATGACCACCATTTGGACCAAAAAACAACAACATTCATTGTGCTCTACTGTTACATATAAAAGTACTTCTAGATTTTGGATGCACGGTCAGATGACTTATTTTCCACTGATTGGTCTTTCATGTCACTTAAATAAAGCTTTCTCTCTTTCTCCCACTGTCACTCTCTCTTTCTCTCCCACTACAGTATAACCTGTCAATCATCTCTGTTTGATCATGTCACATGACTGGTCTGTTACTTCATCCTCTCTGGTCTCTCTCTCTATCAGCAGTACCCCTGTGTGCTTGTACAACAGGAATGTTCAACAGTGGTGTGACAATCTTGTAGTGCATCATTTACACACTCACACACTCTCTCTCTCTCTCTCTCTCTCTCTCTCTCTTATACACACAAACACACACACACACACACACACAAAATGACATCAGTGGCTAGTCTGCATTGCTAGGATGTTCCAGCCTGCCAAAGGCCAAAAGGGGAATGTCGCACCCATGAGCCACTTCTGTCATGTTGTCTGTTTGCGTGCTGTCAATTTAAGAGGGTTATCTTTTAATAAATAGGTAACAGAAGAACATGCATGTGTTCGCCCAGCTCTGAAACTTATTAAACAGGCAAGTTTAAGAGCAAAGTTCCTGTAAAAAGATATGTTAAGCTTTTATGATGTTATTTTTATGTCATGTTAAGTCTCAGCTGTTAAACAAGGACATTATACACAGCCCAGCCACAAAAACGTCACTACCTGAATTTAATTAAGCAAGAAGTTAAGAGTCTTCCATTGGATAATTACAGCAATGATTAATGCTGCAACAAGTTATTTAACCCGAACTGATGCAGTGAGTACTGTAGCTTCTCATTTCTTAAACAGCCATGTCTGAAGACACATCCTGTAGTCATGGCAAAGACGTTACTCTGTTTCAGAAGGGTCAAATTATTGTCCTGCATCAAGCAAAGAAAACAACTAAGGGGATTTCTGTAACTACTAAAATTGGGATAAGAAATGTAAAATGCATTATTAGAATGATGATGGGAGAGTCAGTTCGCTGCGTAAATTCTTCTTCAGCACATCCCAAGACTCTCCTCACTTGATCCCATGTTCAAGTTACCGACTGTGCAGAGTGTTACATTGTCAGCTTGGATATCCTCTGGGTTATCTGGTTTCTTCCAACTGTCCACAAACATGCCATTAGGTGGCTTTGCTATGCTAAATGGTCGCCTGCACATGCTTTCACAACCGCGGTTATCATCGTGCACCCATTCCTGAATGCACGGGTTACTGAAGATGAATGAATGGAAAAATTGAGACCCAGTGTTTCAAATGAACTGCAAAACACTAATGTGTTTTATTCTCATCAGAGAATGACAAGAACAAGAACCAAATACAATGCAAATACAAGTTCATAGCAATAGAAAAGTAGTCTAAGGTTTGAGCTGTAACCTGCACGATTTCTTAATATAACTAAAACCTAATTTAGGGCTGTATCTATCTGCTTTGTAGAATGGGACATGAAACTAGGGTTAGGGTTCTATAGGGTCTATAGCCATGGCACAGGATCAGAGTCAGTCAGGGTGTGCTCTTCTGTCCTAATACATATAGTATACTTATACACTGCATTCAGCAGCCTCAGCCTTAGTGCATTAGACTAAAATGAGTCAAATGGGTCAAAAAATGAGTCAAAATGAGTCAAATGGGTCAAATAAGATCAATTTTAAAAACATTTCAGGAAGAGGTAGGAGGTAAATGTGTGGTTTTATGTTCAGCCACCTGCATGAAGTGATTTCTATTGTACTAATACTATCTTTTAGTCTTTATGCATGGGTCACAATGACTGTGTGAGTCAGACATTGTGACATGGGCATGCTGACTTTATGAATCCTTAAGTAGGCCTTACAATCGAAAAGTTGATGAAGATCAGGGAAGGAAGCATTAGACTTTTTTAAAGAGAGTCTAGACTGGGAAATCATTTTTTAGAGTCTGGGAAGATGAGGGCGAATGAGCCATTAAACAACAACAAAGAAGAAGAGAATAGGAAAAAAAAAGTTGATGAGGAAAATTTGTCAGATGTGGCCAAACCAACTTGTCTTCACTCCATTCAGCCACTGTGTTCCATTAATGGGTACACCATCCTGTATCCCAGCCCAGGGGAAAGGGAACATACATATACTGTATAAGTCAAAAGTTTGGACACAAGATTGGATTTATTTTTTACATTATAGAAAACTACCAGAGATTCCAAACTATGAAATAACATATTAGTTAGGATTTAGGTAGTAAATAAATTGCCGAAAAACAACAACTGACTATGGGTTTGTGGTTGAAGACATGAAGGTCAGTTGTTCTGGAACAGTTCTTGACAGAACAGTATTGTGTCGAGTGCATTTGCAAAACCCATCGAGCTCCATGATGAAACTGTCTCTCATGAAGACTTTCCCAGGAGAGCAAGACCCAAACTGACCTCTGCTGCAGAGGAGAAGTTCATTTAGAGTCACCAGCCTCAGAATTCGCCAATTAACAAACAGCACCTCAGATTAGAGCCGTTATGAGGCTTTACAAAGCACAAGTAGCAGATATACATCTCAATATCAACTGTTCAAAAGAGATTATTGCATATTTTGGACGCATTCAGTATTGTTTTACAGTGTAAAAAGAAATAAAAATTAGGAAAGACCATGGAATGAGAAGGCATGTCCAAACCTTTTACTGGTAAAGTAGGTAACCTCAGGTATGGTCGAAATGTCCAAAGACGATGGCTAACATGCTCCAGGAGATTTTCTGTACTTACTGTACTGATCTTACCTAAAATGTTTGATCTGTTTCCAGGTCACTAGTGGCCTTTCAAGTACTTTGGTCTAGGTCTGGGCATATTCTCTTATTAATTTTTTTCTTAATCATTTTTACAGTGTAAAGAATATCTCTGGCAATCTACACATGCTTTAGTCAATGAAATGACTAAAGGGCGACACAAGCTGTCTTGAGCTTTTTGATACCAATGAGGGTGGATGTACACGCTAATTTGGTAATTTCTCTGGAACTGGCTACCAGGAGATCATGTCTAGCGACTAGATCATGCCTAGCATGGGACAAATTGGTAAATAGTAAAGGAATGCTTTGCTTATCCATCGCTGCATGAGATTATACAGACTAAGAATGGAGACTGAGTGTTTGGAGTAGCTGGGTGTGTAAATGAAGCTCGTTTTCAATTGCAGTTTTGAAAGCAAGCAGTGCAACAAGACAAGACAAGACAAGGCACAATCTATCATAAGGATTAAATCTCTCATAAGGTGTATATGGAGGACTTCTGGGGTTCTGTCATGCATACCCTGAAAAATTCTCCTACAGATTTTCTACAGAGGTGTAGAGAATTTCAGTAGGACTCCACCAAACTTCTGCTTCGAGATGCACATTCTCAAAAACGTCTATAGAATGCTATACAACTCCAACTTCGAGGTGAATGCTCTAATGAATTTTTACTCACTCCTTTAGAATGCTATAGACATGCAATAGAACTCTATACAACTACAACAGATCCAATACTCACACAAGTCACACTTACTGTCCTTGCCAATAATTTACAAATCTTTGCTCTGTCTGTGATGGATTTTAAATTGACATTCTGTGCAACATAACCTTTCAGTTGCTGGCCATAAGCTGTTCAAATCTTGCAAGATCTGCCTACAGATGTGTTTTTCCAAGATGGTATGGTGTTTTTTTTGTAAATCTTTTATCATAGTTCATAAATAGAGACAGAGTGTGCATGAGAGTTACAAAATTAAATATGACTGCTAGACTCTAATGTAAATCAAGGATAAAAATCAGTGCGATTACACTGAAGAAGGTTTAACAAAGGAGCTCAGCAGTCTTGGCTTGATATATGAATTAGGTTCCAAATCGCCCATAACCGTCACACTGGCAATGAGACACAGCAAGCAGTGCAAGAGGAAACAGAAGCGAGGTAATCAGGAAGGTGTATGGACTAGGCTGAACGCTATCCCACATAGAACAGCCAAATAATCCATTAAACTGGTCAATGTTTGCTCCCTGGACAACAAATCACACATCAGAGGTCTGTACAGCATGATGTGAGAGACTTTTCATTTTTCATAGAAACATGTCTGAACCCTGCAAACACTTTCTATACATTTTTTATAATGAAATGGTCTGCCAAACGCCTAAATGTTTATATAAAGTTTCAGTAGAACCAGAAACGTGTAACAGTACATGCATTCAAATTTGTTCTGTTTCAGTGTGTGTTGTGACGTTTCAAAAACCCAGTGACTTAGTTTTTTTAACATTCAATTCAGCATTACTCCCTAAGCAATAATTCGCCCGTCGGAATTATGTCAAGATTAACTTCAGCATGGGAAATTGGGTATTTTTAGCAACCTGCTAGACATCTAACTCGGATGAGTGATGTACATTTTCTTTTTCAAAAAGTGAACTGTATAGTCAGTGTTTAAGATTTAACAAGAATAAATATGTCTATCTGCTCACTAAATTAAAACACACACGTGCCAAGTTGATTTGACATCATTCTGTAAATGGGGAAAATTTGGGAATTATACTCCAAGGTGATTTTGTTGACGTGGCATTTTATGTATAAAGACACTCGCCTCTTTACTCTCTTGAGAAAGAGGGATTTATTGACTTAAAAAATAGTAACATCATCAGTTGCAAAAGGTTGCAAAAGGTCAAATAATGTTAAAAAATATCTTAAATCTTTTTATAATTAATTAATTAATTTTAAAGAACTGTTGTTTGAACAATTTGCTATAGATAGTTTATATAGTTCTATTTGCTATACTGCTATTTGCCACTTTTGCAAGTTTGTACAAGTTTATATGTTTAAAAGTTCATTTCATAATAAATGTAAAAAAAAATTGCAATGTATTGAGGTACGTACTGAATCCCGACTTTTGTATACCATTACACCCCTAGTAGAACCTGTTCTAAAAACAGTCTCTAGGGCTGTATACTTTTTAGGACTGAAGTTCTATAGGATGTCCATTTATTTTCTAATTGGATCCTCTAATTAAATATTTTTTAAAGGAATTCTGTAGATTTTTTTGCAGGTTATCGTAACAGGTAAACATCCATTCCAATTGTATCCTGACAAGAGAGAGAGAATGAGCCAGCACTGGAGCAACTAATTGAGAAGATTACGGCGGCTTAGTGGTTAGCACTGTCGCCTTGCACCTCCAGCTCCTGCGATCGATTCCTGCAGCAGGTCTGTGTGCATGGAGTTTGCATGTTCTCCCTGTGCTTTGTGGGTTCCTTTGGGATCTCTGGTTTCCTCTCACAGTCTAAAAACATGCAGATTAGCCTAACTGGTGTTTCTAAATTGCCTGTAGTATGTAAATTTTGATTGGAAGTTCTATCACGGTTGTACAAATGGGAATAAATACAATGATTACTGTTGGACTGCAGAGGTTCGTAGATAGGTGGATGGGACCTACTTTAGTAAAGTACTGCTCTGCCCTTGCTGGAATCTGTTGCCTCTGCTTTTGGACAAGTTTTCTTTAAAAAGAAATCTCAAAGATGTCCAAAGAACAGCAGCCAGGTAAGTACAGAAAAGCTAATGTTTATAATCAATATGAACACACTGTGGTTACAATACAAGAAATCCAGAACAGAATACAGAGCCATAACAAGGCTTAGAAACTCAGCAAGATGCTTGACAAAGTATTGTGACAAACTTCATGAAATGTGTGGGTGACGAGGATGACAAGACGGTAGTAACAAGATAGTGGTCTGTAAGTTAGCACAGCTGGTTGACGGAACATAGAGAAGGAGTTGTAAAAATGAATACAGCCGTTTTGTGGGTTTATTCTATGCATAAAACATCAGTGTCTACAAGAATCACTGCAAAAGTACAAATATTCAGTAAGAAAGTAACATTAAACTAACTAAACTAAACTAATTTCAGATAAAATATGGCCAAATATTGCTAGTATGCATTGATCTGTACATTCTCATTAAAGGTGCTTTGAGTAAAACTGGTAACCTGACATGCTTTCATATATTAAGGCAAAAATTCTAATTTTGAAAAGTTTCCATTTCCATGTTAACTGATGAAGTGGAATTTTTTGGAGACGAGCAAAATATCGATTTTTGAATAACTAATGGCACGAGTTACCAGTTACTTACTGTTTTATTGTATGTTTATTTTTTTGAAGCTCAACCAAATTTTGTTAGCTATTTATGATGTCAAACTATTCATATGGTATGGTTGGACAAGCAGCAGAAAAACCTAGTGGTAGTGTACAGTACGGAATGCATCATGGCAGGTTATTAAAAATAAATAAATCAATTAAAAAAAAGCAGGATTTAATGACCAATCACTGACATGACATCAGTTTTTTTCTCTCACACACAAACAAATACACACAGACTGGATATATAACCTCAAATAAAAAATGACATCTGTATAGTAGGTTGAGGTATTAGAGACCTCTAATGCATTATCTCTCCCCCCCAGTTTAGTTAACATATAAACAGGAGCTCGTTATCCTGTCATGCATCATTTTCTAACTGTAGTACAATCAATTGTCATTAATGAGAGAAGCAGTGTGCTCGCAGCTCTGCATGCTCCACCAGAAGAAGCTGTTTGTCACACTGTATCTGTGGTGTTGCATCACCCCACCATGTCCAAAAAAAGCCAGAGAGGGAGGCCAACTCACTCTACACCAACCCATCATAAGGCTGCCTACTCAGGAAGCTTACATCCCTTTGGGATGTACTGACAGGTCAAATAGACTGGATAGAAAACTGCCTCAAGAAACTAGAAGCTACATTCCTGGAGCATATTGTCAGTGTTCTAACTTCAACGTGGATTTTGAATGTCTTTTTAAATTATAATGTAACTTTGCTGGATCAAATGAAGATACAAGACATTTTTTTATTTCAACTTTCTATTGAATTTAAATTACAAAAATTGTTTTGATTTGTTTAACACATTTCTTAGTCACTGCAAAAAAAAAAAGATCAATGCTTTATTTTATAGTGTTAGTATATTAATAATTATTAAAGAAAATATATATTATATGTAAAAATATATTATTAAGAAAATAGTAAACAAAAAGTTGAAAAAGACTTGTTAGAAAAGTAGACCTTTTTCAACATCTGGTAAAAAAAAAAAAGGTAACCTATAAACTGCTCATCTGGTTGTAACCTACTGATCACCTTTATGATGATGACGATATCTAACTATGTAACTAGAACGCAACTATGTTCACTGTGTTCCACCCCACTATGTCTCAGAACTAACTTTGTATCATAAAGATAAAAAGTCTCCTGCCACATGAGTGGTGACCTGCTGAGCGAGGAGATTCTGTATCTCCTCGCTCAGCAGGTTACCACTCGTGTGGCAGGAATACCAGACCATGCAGATACCTCCACTCCAGGGCCAAGGCGAGGGTTATGAAGAGCTTTTGAGCTAAAATGGCAACCCAAGAAAAACAAAGTGATATTTGTTTCTCAATGGACCCCCTTCAAAATTCTGAGTTGGTGACTAAAGGCATAAGGTAGAACATCAAAATAATTTTGCGATCGTGTCATTCTTCACAGGTGACAGGGTTAAGCCAATTTTGGAGGCTTGCCCATATTGGCAAGCTGGTACCTGTTCTGCCCTCCTCCAATGTAGATCCACAGAGGTATTTTTCAGCTTGGCCCTAAAACCATGTCATCAATAATAACAGTTAAGATGGCTAATCTTGAGCCCTACTTCAAGTAGGAGCCCTCATCTGCACTTATCAAGACTTGATTAAAAAAAGCAGACAAAAATGAAAATGTGAAAAGAAGGTTTGTCTCACTCTTCCTTATTCTGCCAGCGGACAGCACAAACACAACAACACAACAGTACAACAATACAACAATACAATACCATACACTAATAGGTCACATTCAGGTAGGCCCTATTTATTATAATTTTTTTTGTGTGAATATTTTAAATGCAGATGTCAGTTGTACCAACAGCAATAAATACAGTCACATACAGCTGTCGTTTCACTTTGACACTGCAACACTAAATTGTAAACACTAAATGCAGATCTAGGTGTATGGTTACTGCTAGACCAAATGTCTGGACATGCACAATGGGGATGTCATGTGCATATACATGCAGAACCAATGTCTTTATTTTCAGGATATCACTCCAAGCTTTTCTGAAAAATTAGCTTGCTTCAAAACTGCCTCTATTTGCTATAAAAGTCTGAACCTGGCAATCCTGCAGACGTTACTTTCAAGGGCCGATGTCGAGGCCGAGCTCTCTGTAATTAACCAAGATTCAGTCAGCCAGAGACAGAGAGAGCACAGGTACGGTACAATGCAAGTGTATTAACTCATTTTCAGATTAGGTTAAAATGTTAGTACCCCTAATATACGTGGTATTATATGATGAATAGCATAAATAAGTTTTGTATGCTGTCTGTTTAACTGTTCATCACCTGGCTTATCGATTCAAGATTCTCTTATCGTTACACACCTAATTTTCACATCTTAGATGCTGTAGGCAATATAATCACTGATCTTGGGGAGGCAACTTCAGCATAATTTGAATAAATATTGACAATTTTCCCAAAAAGATAATTTGAGCATTTTTTAAAAGTTTAAACTGTCGTTGTTTTTTAATCCATATTAGTACTAATTACATGCAAGACGTATGCTGAAGCCATAGTAGAATTGTTCAGTGGCTGAGAAAACCTGTTTGGAAAACCTAGGCTTGTTTGCGTCTGGACGGATCTCCTGTCAGTCATTTTACTGACAGTCTACAGGACATTATTAATTCTTGGAATGAATGTATGTGAGTGTTACCTCGGCATACAAACGCCCCGACTTAAGAATTTCACCTTAAGAATTTTGCAAGAAATTTGTCTTGGCATGTGAAGCATTTTTGGCATACGAGCAAACACTATGTTGCGCGTACATCCGGGAGCTGTTCAAAACATGCTTGCATCAGTGGAAAGTTTTAAAAATATTTTTGCGGGTTTTTTTGCATTTTGTGGAAAAAGCACAGTAGCAAGTAGAAAACAGTTGTATTAGAATTGTAACAATGGGGGAGGGGGGGTGGTTGGGGGAAACTAAGCTTAACTGATGATTTTTCTAACTATAATATTCTATAGGCATACAACAAATGATCGTTTTATGGTTGAAAAAAATCTTATGATGTGAGGGTCATTTTGAGTTCAAATTACAACACTTCCTCTTTTAACTGCCAAAAAAAAAAAACACTTCAGAGACATTCCACCTCAACTAACAACAAGACCTATAATTCTGCACTTTTCTCTTAACGGTCTATAAAGCTTGTCAGACAACTTGTCACAAAGAGCTGTACATCTTAAACAAAGAAAAAAGATAAAGATCATATTCAGCTTATCAATTTTTTTTTTTACTTCAGCTTAAACATTAACTAATAATAACCATAAATGCTTTTAAATATGACACAGACATAAAAACAGAATGTGTTAGATTTATGGAATTGCAGAAAAACTGGATGTTCTGGAAAAGACAGATTTGTGCAAATTTATTCAGTTTAGGAAAATAACATGCTGTCATCCTTCAGACTGCTGTCGTTTGTGAACTCTACTTTGATTAAAAAGTCTCTTCTTTGTAGAACCTGTTATGGTCTTCTTTTCAATTCTGTCACTCCTGTTTCTCAAATATTATAATGCTCTCTATCCACACATACATTTAGCTTACATTTATTTTGATTATGATTTGCACAAGATTTGTATAATATAAGCATTTAGTTTCTTTTATTAGGATTTATTAGGATTTCTTTTCTTTAGGTATTTAATGTAAAATGATCCTGGTGTCATACTGGTTCTTGAACAAGACTGCAAACCGATGCCTGTCTTTCTGCTCGTGAAAGTGCACACAGTGAGTTTGGAAACAGAAATTTCTTTGCTTTGCTCTTGGTATGTTCAGGGTTGGTGACATGCACTTCACACCCACGTGATTTTCTGAGAATGACGCAACTCAAAACCTGGAGTTATAAAGTTTTTTTTTTTTCTTTTCCAAAAAAAGAGGTAATGCTATAAATACTGTATGTTATTAACACGCCACTAAATATACAAAATATTAAAAGGCATATGAAGAGAAAATGCTGTATTAACTTATCGAGGTTCAAACATTTAATATCACTAAATTATCAACCACAGAGTACTTCCATTACTGGTGTACTGAAAATGTACATGGCTTATTGTTTTGTACATTTGATATAATATAATATAATATAATATAATATAATATAATATAATATAATATAATATAATATAATATAATATAATAT
>JAOVVA010000002.1:21890982-21928483 GCA_028565275.1 Leiocassis micropogon | reverse complement strand
GTTGGTGGCCTTTAAGTTTTATTATTTTATTTTTTTGGAGAGGGGGCAATGACCTATACAACACTCCACCTATTCAACACTGCAGCTGCCACAGTGCACTTCTGGACAGAATAAATGCTGGTATCTGGTTGATTCCCAAATGCGTGTTTTTTTTTTTTTTTGCCTTCAGAAGAATGTCCCAGCAGGCTGGATAATCGTTCCAAAAATGTTTGTGTACCAGACGCACGTACATTCTTTTTTTTGTTTTTTTTTGAATCCCCTCCTCTTATTCCAGCACACCCCGATGTGACTGTGATTGGCCAAAAGCACATGACCGACGTCTCTCAAGAAGGAAGACCATTTCCGACTGTGTGTGTGTGTGAGTGTGTGTGTGTGTGTCTCCACGCCGCAGTGTATCACCTGGAAGTCGGTGCCAAAAAAAAAAAAAAAAGCGCGGCGCACAGAGAACTAAAACGAACGCTGCTGCACGGCTGTGCGGGTTCACCCGGCGTCCTGAGTGCGTCCTGGTTTCCTCTTTTACCCGGAGATAGGAGGCGAGGGACCGAGAGCAGCGCGCGTGTTCGCTTCGGACGCGGGAGCGGCGCGCGGCGGTGTTTATCATGAGCTGCCCAGATGTGATGCGCCCGGTTTATGGACATTACGCGCCTCACGCACCGGGAGCCTCCGCGTTCGACAGCTTTCCGGTGAGTTTATCCCTACTTTATTGACTCAGATCTATTTAGTGAGTTAGTTTATTTGCTGTTTAGTCCTTTTTTTTTTTTTTTTTTAAATTAATTGATCCAAAAGGTCTATGTTTTTGCGCTTTTACGGACTTAATGTATTTTATCGTTTTTTTCCCCATCTGGATCGTGCATGTTCTCATTTGTGCAAAGTGCTTCATCCGTAGTTAAATTACTGCAGAGCACTTCTCACTAGTCAGTCATGCACGCATGCACATTGATGGGCTGGCTATTACGACACTGTTTGGCACTCTCCACCATTCAACTCTCTTCCAGACTCCCACTTGTGTCAGCAGCAGTCCATCGTCTCGGCACAGGAACCTAATGGACGCCTCTGGATCAGAGGAGGTCCCAGTTTTAGGAGGGAACCCAGTGCCAGGAAGCCTGTCCTCATCTGCGTACTCCTCGGGCGGACAGAAAGACAAGCAGGTGGGGGAAGCTGAGTACCTGAGTTCCAGATGCGTTCTTTTCACCTACTACCAAGGGGACATCGGCAGCGTGGTGGACGAACACTTCTCCAGAGCGCTCAGCTCCTGCGCGCCGATGGAAGGCAAGAGGAGAGCGAGCCAGGCCGTCACAGGTGAGAACCAAAAAATGACTCTTGAAGCATGAAATGGACTGTAAGTAATTGGAGCATTAGGCATGTCACTGAGTCAGTTTGTGGATGAAGCATGTTTTTTAGATGCATTGGTTAATGAGGGTACATTTGCAAAATGAAATGTAAAAAAGATAAGTTATAGACGATTTTGCCAGTGTTACACTTTCTATTCGATCTATAGCCTAATTTAAGTTTATTTCTCATTCCAGTAATGGTAATTGCAAGCTGTCCTGGCAACTGCGATGGTCTCTAAAATATATTAATGTCTATACCCATTATCGTGCTCGTGGGTGGAAGGACAATCGCTCCCTTATAGCCCGGGTATTGGCCTCAATGACAATACCTCTGCCCTCTCTGATTATGTCGCTCTTTTTGCCATCTACATTCAACTCTTTTAATGTGACTTCCTGCCTCCCAACAGATACTATGTTTAAATATGGTGGTAAGCTCCGAGGCTCGAAGCTGTATCGGCTTCAAACAGCTCAGGCGGCCCAGCTCATAGCTATCCCCATACCAAGATTTATGGCTGACGCCCTCTACTCTGATTCACACTACATCACCGGTGTCTTTTTTCGGAAGAATTCTAAATATAAATGTAATGGCTAAAAACATAAAATGCCCCCTGACATTCTACAAGGGCTGACAGGAGGCTAGTGAAAACAACTGGTGGGGTGAGAAGGCGGTAGGCACGGACAGGGGAGGGTGGCAGAAGAAGAGGAGAGGTGCTATGTGGTAATAGAGGGGGGTAGGAGGGGTTTGTTGGGGTGTACTCTCTCAGCTTGAGAGTGAAAGATGTCATCACAGGAGGTGATTTAAAGTGCCAGAGTCCTTGTGCTGTGTTGCAAGCAGCATGAAACTACTACCTTATATAGTGTAAGCTTAGGCTCCATGGAAAGAAAGCACAAGCCCCTCTCTATGTCCCTGTGTCCTGTTCGATCTCTGTTCTGTTTCTTATTTAACAAGCCATTCATATTCTGTCCGTCAGTGTCGTGTTCCCTCTTCAACTGGCTTCAACGTCTCTGTCTGTCATGAGGCACTGTTTATTTATGTGATCTATTATAAGGACGTTGGACGTACATGCAACACCATATGATCCAACCCAAAAGAAATGAAGAGCAATCATGTGACACGGATGACTTCACCTCAGAAGCAGGGGTCCTAATGTGGACACACTTTGCTACTGATAGTCAGCTGCTTTCTGACACCGCCCGTTGTTATGTCCCCTAACAAAATCCTATATTAGCATGCCATGCCATACAAAGTGGCTGTAAGAAATGAGGAAGGACATTTTAGACTGATTTAAATCAGGAAAATTGGAGGCGATGTTACAATTTAAATGGTATATGTTATATGTTAGGTTGCCATAATAATGCATGTGCATTTCTTTAATTTTACAGAAACTAGAAAATGGGTTTTATGCCCAAGCAAATGATCAATATGCTACCATTATGCAAGAGTGATTCAAATAAAAGCTGGAAACATGCAACATTGGTATTAAAATTAGTATTAAATTGAATTTCTAAAATAATTGAAACACCTGTGAAATGTTCCATTTTCGTTAAACAACTTGTGTAAAAATTATATTTAAAAAAATAAAAAAACATTTCTTTGCATTGCACCAGGATGAAAAGTCAATTAAATAAAATACAATTTTGTTTAATTTGGTCATTTTAATCCTCTTGTTTCTAAGCACCTGCATTAAAACGAAGCCGCATATGATTTTAATTTATATCCATCTCTTGATTTCCTCTTTTAAATCTAACCTTCTTTCTCACTCTCTCTCTCCCTCTGTCTGTCTCTAGAACCAACATCTCCAAACAGTCGGAGAAATTTCCCTCCATCCTTCTGGGACAGTAATTACCCATCACCTCCCAGTCGACCCCATTGTGACCCATCAGGGACTCCAGCGTACTCCGTGGACCCCTACACCCAAGCCCTACATGCAGGTTTACCTCATGCCCATCCTCACGCACACCCCCCTGAGTCCTGGGGCTACACACAAAGTCAGGTGTACGGACCCCCGCGGTCCCTCCATGAACTCTACTCTGCGCCAGGGCTGGAGGCACACTATAGTCCCCTGCTCATGCCTGCTGTCAGGCCGCCTCATCTCCCCCACACCCTGCCTGGCCATTATGATGTAGCAAAACTTGAACCTACACCCACATGGCCTGGCCTGCTACCACCAGGAGACATGGCACTTGCCCTAAATATGGACCCAGGTAAGAGCACTTCCCTGCGAGCTTCTGAAGCCCACACTGGTAAAACCTGAATGTTTCATAAGAATTAGTTCTCTGAAAGTTCCTACACCTCAGCTATATCACACAAGTTGTACAGAGCTGTACAAGAAATGTGCATGGGACTGATTTGTAAATTTCAATTCATATTACTTCAAGTTATTATTTGATCTGACTGTGATAATTACAATTATCAAAATTATTAAATAATTACAGTTACCTAATTTAAACCACTTCAGTACAACCATGACCAGGCGGTTACTAAGGACACTGTAAAAGCACAGTGTAACTTTCATTGTTCTGTGACCTGGTTGTTGTGCGACCTATTTTTTTGTTCCATTCCATGCACAAGGGGTGTTCAAGTCAAACCGGGACTTATGATTGTGCAGGATAACAGAACACACTTATGAGATTAAAAACAGTCTTTATTTCTTTATATAGTCCTCTGCTACAATAATACACTTGTCTAAGACGTCATAGTTGCTGATTGTTCACAGTAACGACTACAGTGTGCTCCGTGCCACCTCGGCCGTGATCGTCAATAAAGGACGTATGGGCTTCTTTAAAATGTTTGCACCTTTCAAATATTTTGACTGCGGCTAAGAGTCTCATCACCGTACTGTGCTTGAAGTCTTTTATAAATATGTCCTTCGCTTTTACACCTTCATTCACAAGACATTTTACATTAAGTCCCGGTTTGACTTGAACGCCACCTTGAACATCCCTAGTTTCAATTAGATACGCATTTGAATCTATCTGGTTAAAAAAATGAATAGTGCATCTCCTGTAACTACCTGTATTTCTGTCCATTTATAAAACTTCCGTTCATTACGAATAATGTACTCGTATTTAATTTTATATTTGTTAGTGAAAAATATTACTAAGAAAAGATTACTATTAAAACTATTAATTCTTTAAAAAAAAATTTTTTTAATAACATTTCCAAATACAGATCGACCAGTGCATTAAAGTGGAATTCATGATTTTTGAGTGGGAAATGACCTAATTAAATTTATGAATGGCCTCAACATTATGCTTGGTGATAAAAGTGATAAATGGACAAAAGTATTATGAATCATTCATTAATAAATTGGAATTTGTTAGTGTTGGCAAATTGTCAAGGTATAATGGAAAGAGAATTCTTTGAGATATGCATTATGGGAACTTATTCAGCACTGTTTTGGTAACAGTTTCCCATCATTCTGCATCACACCACCCCCTAGTTGATAATTCCTTTAAAACAGCATGCGTCCAAATGTTTTGTTACTTACATGACTAATTCAGACATATATTTTTTTTTTACAACAAAAATGACTTGACCAGATGTCCAGTGTGTGAGTGAGTTTTTGAGTAATACTTGACTGTTTGGTGTTTTGCTCTGCTGTTACAAAATCTAACAGAGATGTCGTTCCATTTGCTCTTAACCACCATTATATGTAGAGAGTATTTAATAGAGAACAGGTACAAACCAGTCCAAGCGAGTGTTTGTGCTCAGTGTCATCAAGCATCCATGGAGACCTGTGTCTTCTTGTATCCTCATTGTCTTGTCTTTTGTGCCCATGTCTGCTTTGCACTCCAGGGCTACAGCCTCATAAGAAAGGGAAGGAGCTCTACTGGTTTTAACGACCATCTTGATCATCGACTCGTCCAATTAAAGCTCTGGAGAGCTGGAGACCGAGCCATTGTAACCGAGCTCCTCTCTATCAGACCCCTTCGGCCTTGCCAGGTTTATCTGTGCACCATGGAGATAAAAAGAGGATGGAGAAAGAACAGCAGAAAATGAGAGAGGTCCAGCTCTGTGCATCTGTCCTTCCCTCTAATCCTTCCTTTTTTCTTTTTTTTTTTTTCCGTTTTTTAATTTTTTAAATTTTTTTTATGTCTCCTGTGTTTTTGTTTGTTTGGTCTAACAAAAAGCCCATCCTATTGCCAGGACAGTCGCTTGACTTGAGACACTTGAGTAAAAAATAGAGAACAAGGATGTATAAAAAGAATCGAGGAAAGACTGACAAAGAAGACACGAAGTAACAAACAAGCATGAAATAAGTAAAGATAATAGCAGGTTATTTATGATATGTAATGGGATGGGATTTTCATATTTATCACACTTTTGATTATGCGGGATACAGAGAAAAAATACTGTACGTCGCCAAAGGATGTTTATGGTTGTTTGTTTTTCTTATTAATTAAGTGTACTATTTTGTTTTAAATATTACACTGTATTGACTGAATCTGACATCATTTGAAGGCCAGTGATTTGTTGATGTGTACAATTTATAAAGTAGTTTCAGTTGGAAAATTATGTATATAAAAGTAATTTAATTATGTATGTAAGTATGTGGCATTTTTCATATATATTTACTATGAAAAAAACTTTCTGTAAATTCACATATTTTCTGTGAAATGAACTTCTTGATTTTTATTTCCTATTAAAATATTCTCTTATGGAATACAATTAGGTCTACCATAAGAAATATTTGTGTTCTGATTTTTTTTTTCTGAGATTAAATCAGAATTCAAAAAATGAAGTCAGAATTCTGAGAAAAAAAAGTCGGAATTCTGAGAAAAACTTAATTTTTTAATTAAAAGTTGAAGAAAAAAAATATCAGAATTTTATATTTAAGTCACAATGAGTTTACTGTCTGAATTCTCAGAAAAAAGTCACAACTCAGTTTTTTATGTTAGCTTTAATCCTCTTCAATTCTTTCTAGATTGTGAAATTAAATTGACTTTTTATACAATATAACATAATAAAGACAACGAGAACAAAATATAAGCATACACTTATCAACAGTTCATACTCAAAAATCTCATTCAACGTTCACAACATAAGAATATTTGTACATTTGTAAAGTCATTTTATGTTAGTTTTAATAATTCTAAATTATTCCTAAATGCTGCAGTTGTCTTTATCCGCAGGAAAGAATGCATGATCTTAGATGATCAATAAACAGCAAAAAAACATCAAGAAGAAGAAGAAGACGTCATGAAAAAATATGTGAATTAATAAAAGTTTTTTAGGGCTACTGTGTTTAAAAAATGATGTCTGTCTTTTGAATTTAGCTGAAGTTTGACGATTAATATTTGTGTTTGCTTCTATTTATTTATATTGACATGAATAAGTCTTTTTCAGTCTGCTGTAAAACAATAAATTATAATTTTCTCAGAGAAAGTGGGAGTGACTTAACAAGTACTTTAACATGCTGTAAATCAAACATGAATGAATGCGTTGGGTTGCCAAATTTTAGAGTGTGTGAATGCCGGTGAAGCATTGGCATGTAGTGAGAATCTGTCACTGCTGTTGAGCAAGATGTTATGCATGTGTATGTGTTTTATTGGCATCGACAGGAACATGCCATTGGCTTGAGCTGTATGATGAAGGTTCAGAAAGCTGTACATTTTATGCGCTTGTTTAAATGTAGTGAAGTACCATAAGCAAAATATACGATATGCAGTGGTTTTATTTATATGAGGGGCTTTCAAGTCGAACTGAGACTTTTGATTGTGCAGAATAACAGAACACAGTAATGAGAGTAAAAAAAAAACTCCCTTTATTTCTCTATATAATCCCCTGCTACACCAATGCACTTATTCCTGTTGTTTACTGGTGCTTGGACACCATCAAGGTAGAATGTTTTCTCAGTACTCTGGAGCCATGATTGGACTGCCTGCTTCACGTCTGAAACGACGGCCTCCCAGGAACTCCTTCAATGGCACGAACATGTGGAAATGGCTTGGAGCGAGGTCAGGACTGGGATGAGCCCGAGTTCCTGTAATGTACAAGTCAAGTCAAGTCACGTCAATACAACATACATAAACACCATAAATTACCAAAACTATCTAAGAACTATATAAAAAGTTAAAACGACAACATAAAATGCAACTGTTTCAAACAGAAACAACCAATGCGATACACTGCTACGATGTAGTGGCGACTAGTGCACGCAGCTGAGTTGAGGTAGTGCAAATAAATTGTCCATGAGATGATAAATGCAGTAAACATTTTGCAGCAATAGATATTGTGCGAAAAATTATTGTGCAGGTTGGTGTGCGACATTGCAAGATGTTGTTTATCCGAGTGTGTGTGTGTGTGTGTGTTTGTGTACAAGTGGTGTTCTTGAATGATCAACGTTGTATTAATTTCAATCACCGGAAATTTCATCAACATACTGTATATATAGGTGGTATATAGAGTACATTTATAATTTTTTTTTTTATTTTTTAACAAAAATCACATTTAATCACAGTTAATTTTAAGTCTGGTTCCTTTTAAGGTTTATTGTGGTTATAAGGTTTAGGTTCGATTGATCCTTAGGACGTTCTTCCTTGTCAGTGTCACCTCTGACATTGAGGATACATTTTAATTAATATTATCTATCTTGAATTTAAGGTAATTCGTTATAAGTGCTATAGAAATAAAATTAAATCAAATTAATGAATGCAAGTCTGGTAGAAACCAGTTACTAGAGGAAAACTACATAACATGAGGAGAACATGCAAAAGACTCAGACACAAATAAGAGAGGCGAGATTAAATTCCTAAACAATGATTAAAACAGTTTTACTTTTTAAAGTAAGTTGCCACTTTTACCATTTTGATCAGATGTTGAGAAATTAGTAAATCAATCATTAAAATGATACCCCTCCACGCATATTAGAAGCTCCATAATTTAGTTTTGGCAGAATTACAGGAAATACTTTGTGAGAAAACACTGCCCTCTGGTGGTAATAACGTCCATCGCTTCCTCATTGCAGATACAGCAGCAGCATCCAACTTCAACAGTGATAGAGTTTCTTTAAACTTCATGGATTTGTACTTTTACTCCACAGCATGTACAGAAAGTGTTATTAGATGGTGTGAGCTAGTCTCTCTTGTTCAGGTGTGATTTTAACCATTTTAAACAAGGTGTACAACGTTGAGCAAAAGTACATTTTAAAGCTAAGCCTTCAGTGTTCCTGCAGTGACCTCTTGGTGTCTCTCATGTTCTAAGCAAGAATCAGAAAAATGACTGAAAAACAGAGAATGACTGAAGGAATAGACGAATGAATGAATGAATAAATAAATAAATAAATAAATAAATAAATAAATAAATAAAAATATGCCTTCAAAAGCAAATCACTTCCCCTACACTATTAGTTAAAGTTAGTAACACTTTTTTTTTTTACAGTTTCAGTTTTAGTATTAGTACCCATAATATAGTACCTTTTAGTTTTAGCACATTTATCAGCATGTTTTTAATGTCCTTACCATTCTTCACAATTTTTAAGAAAGCTTAATGAAGAAACACATACATTTTATTTTATTTAATTTTTTTCAAAAATAATTACATTTAATTTTAACCATAATGTTGACTCTAGACCCAAGACAGACCCTAATCCTGACCAAGGTGTAGAGATTACTGACAATAAGTAAATGGGTGAATAAAGCCCATATTATGCTACAGTGACAACACCAAATGTGCAGTAGAATTTATTATTATTATTATTATTATTATTATTATTATTATTATTATTATTATTATTATTTTTGACGCGATTGGTCGCTTTACATCTCAGGGAGCTTTCATGTCTCTGTTTTCTTCTGGCTCTCCGTTTTAGTTATGCTGTCATAGTTAGTCCTGCCGGAGTCCATGCTTGCATTCTGCACTAAATATACATTCACATTATACGTTGTGTGACCATACCTAACTGTTATTTCTCCTACTCTTCTGCTCTCTCCTCTTTTTCCTCCCCCCCCTCTCTCTTTAACTCTCCCTGTCTCTCTGTCGAGCTATACTGTATATGTCGCTCCTGAGCTGCCAGTGATCCAAACCCCCTCTGCCCTCTGGACCTCTCTGACTCGTCCTGGTGTCCTGCTTCTTTTTGGAGATCTTGTCGCTTGGATGTCCAGTGTGGTCTGCCTGGGGACGGTTTCACTTTTCCACGAAGACGGTCCTGGCCTCGGCTGATGTCGACAGCTGTTCTCTGAGGACTGCAGTCAGGACTGGAGTTTCCTTCAAGTCTACCCGAGCCTCCAATAACGAACTTGATTCCATATTAACTTCATCCATATTAACTGTTATACGGAACTTCCAGCCTCCTAACACACAGTATGACTGCAGATCAATCCCTACTAATTTACTACTAAAGAAATTAAAATCTTTAATATTTATTCATGCTATATAAATTAAGTCCCATAAAATATTTTTTTTGTTTGTTTGTATTTTTTGTTTTTGCTCAAACATTGTAAGAGTTTTGTGACAGCTTTACAACAATAATCCTGATATGCCAAAAACCATGCGTTGGTTATAATCATAAACACATATTGTAATCCTGATTTACTGCTGACTATTTCCCCATAGCTTATTTCCCATAAAATCCTTGCATACACATGACTGTTGACTCAGCGTTTCTCACACTTTACCAGACTCATGTGCAACAACAAGAGAGATAATCTGCCTCTGTGCATTTCACTGAGCTTTAATTGGGCAAATAAATGCACATGCTGTATATCAGCTGATCTTAGACAGAGTCTAAAACCCATAGGTCTAAAAAGTGTCTAAAAAGTCTTTTATGTGCTGCCATAAAAAAAAAAAGGTGTAAAACATGAGTAAGTTTCTACTTTTCCTTTTCGCCCTTGAGCTACAGTAGCAGGACAAAGCCATCTGTGAATGAGTGGATTTCCTGTGAGACATTGTGGTGGTCTCTTCCCCCTCTGTTAGTCTAAGAATCTAAGAAGTTTCAGTCACATGCTCTCAGACTCATATTATTGTTTTTTTTTGTAAAATCCATGCATGTCTTAAAAAGGGAAATCCTGATGGAGTTTCGCAAAAGTTATCTTGCTGGCTTGCATTTACAACATTAGGAAAAAAGTTATTGTTAGTTAGCCTTAACTCATTTCTAATCTCTCAAATGGTAGCTAGTTTTAATCATTAAGTTAGTTCATAACATCAGAGGTGTTATCAGACTGGCTAATGTTTGTGAAACATTTTCTGTTGCTGGTTAGGTTTAGCTAATTTCTCTTTGCGGAAAAGTTAGTTCGCTATATTAGCATATAGTTAGTTTGTATCATCTGATTCAGTATCAGACTAGCTCATAGCTGCCAATTTTTGCGAAAAGCTTTGAGTTGATCCCATTGCGCATGCCCAGACATTTTGTTTAACACTAACCATACACCTTAACCTGCATGGCTCGGGTTCTATAATGCTATATTTAAGCCTTGCAGTGTTAAAGTAAAACAACAAGGATTTGTGACTGTATTCATTTCAGTTGAACTGAAATATTAAACAATATATATATATATATACATACACAAACACATAGAACAGAGAAAATTACAATATTTGCATTGAGTGGTTACACCCAAACTATATCACTATTTAAACTCATAAGAGCCTCAGGCATATCAAACTTGATTAAGAGAGAATACTGTACAACAAAACATATGCAATATGATGTGAAATGCAGCAGTAGTGTAGGAGCCAAGGTACAAAAGGTTATAGAAAAAAGGTTTTATATATATATATATATATATAAAATATAAATAAACAAAAGTGATACAAGGGATGAAAAAAGAAGGAAAGCAGAAGGCAAAGGTAATAATAATAACAACTACAGCATCAACAATAATAATAATAATAATAATAATAATAATAATAATAATAATAAATGGGGAAAGTACAGTCAAATAAGAATCATTATTGATACAAAAGAAAGGGAGAAGAAATAAAAAGGAAAAATAAAGATAGCGGATATAAAGTGGGATTGTGCTGCATGTATGAATCTGTGTGTTCTATTTAATATAAAAGTGATTAAACATGATTAAACTCGATACAAATATTTTAACGTCACTGTTAATATTTACATGTATTTCCTTCTTTTGGTAATTTCTCTGCCCTCACGCTAATCATAGATGCTAATAGCTGACTCGTTAGTAAGTGATTTTGCTTGCGTCTTCCAAGACAGAAAATTCTTTTGAATATGAAAGTGTGGGAAATTTGACATGTGACATGAGAGCATGTGAAGATGAGTGACCGCGTGAGTCTCACGCTCAATGCATGAGAGTTGGCAGCTCTGCCAGCTATGTATTTGCTGTTGGGAGTTAGCCTCAGCTAATTCCTAGTTGCTGAAAGGTTAGCTTACTGTTAGCATACAGTTAGTTTGTATCGTACTAGCCTACAAGATTCTTTAATAAAAGAGACACCGATTTACTTTTAGCTTTTAAAAATAGGGTGTGATAAAAAGCTGATGTTTTTTTTTTTGTCTTTTCTAACTTTTTATACCTTTCATTTCAAACTTTAAGTAACAGGAAATCTTTACTTTGTGTGTGCAATTTAAAGCTATAGAGTAGTACATGTTTTGGTACTTTTAACACCTCTCAACAGCACTTTATGCATGTAAAACAGAAAACATTTCCCTTTGACTCTCAGAGACAGAAAGAAAGGCGTAAGTTTGACATATGGGGAAACAAACAGGATGTTTGACGTAGGTAAGAACCCTTTCCAAGAAACTGAAAGAAAAGACATAGGCGTCTGACTGGTAATAGTTTAAACAGCTCACTGAAACCAACAAGTGGTTGATGATAATGTATGTTTTTTTTTCCCCATGTAAAAAATATTATTAGACTATTATATTGGCATGTCAGAAAAATATGTAGCATCAACATATATCTCTATTGCACCCATTTAATTAATACTACATTATTATAAAAAAAAACTACTGAACTATAATTTATTGAAAACATTTCAATCAAGAGCATGCCAATCCTGCTACTTTCATTATTAAAAACTCAATAATGATAATAATAATAATAATATATTATAATATATATTATATTAAAATAATAATAATAATAATAATAACATATTACAATATATATTATATTAAAATAATAATAATAATAATAATAATAATAATATTATTATTATTATTATTATTATTATTATTATTATTATTTCACTATATGGACTGAGCTTAAGAATGTAGGATTGGAGGTGTCACTTTTTGTGTGTGTGTGTGTGTGTGTGTGTGTGTGTGTGTGTGTGTGCATGATGCCCTTCTGCCCTGTTGTTTTGTGACAGGATCTGAAACCACTGCAAGGCTAAATTGCATAAACAAATAATGTGAGATCCTGTGAGATACTGACATATTCTCATCTTCTCTCTTGCATGCCTATTTTCAAATGTGGTTTCTGTAGGACTGTGGTTTGAAGCACACTTCACCCTGTTATACAGAGGAAAGCTAGCACTGTTGTAACATCCTTGCTTTCTTTAAGTGTGCACAACTAAACTGTGGCTTCTTTACATCCATAAACAACTTAATCACATGTCTATATTTCTGTTTAAAAAAAACAAAACAAAAAAAACAACAACAACAAATCCATCAACTCCTAATGGAGATATTTAGATGAAAAATTTGTGCCTGACAAGTAAAAAAATGCAACTGTAAGTATTTTACTAGGGTTATTTTCCTTACATGTAGTGTACATACACCTTGTGCATGCAAGATTGGGGAAAACAAGAGTGCTGCAGCACAACTATAGCAAAACTTCATCTTGTTTCAGAGGTGTCTCAGACTGTTGAGATTAACAGAAGGTGTCAGCACAGAGACAGAAAAGAATTGGCGCTTCTGATGTAATAATATGGATTACAAGTAACTGAGGCATAAAATCATAGAATTATATATTTTTTAATATTGGAATAACAGTTAAACCATTGTTAACTTATACCATATGATAGAAATTTATGTTTAATTAACAATTAAAATTATTTAGCACTAAAAGTATATTAAAGTATAAAGACTATATAATTTTTTTGGTTGATTTTACAATAAATAGTACAATCAGTGATTGCTTTCCCGACATGTCTGCAACAATGTGTACAACTCACTGAGAATATGGTAATACTGGCACTTGATCAAAGATGCATATGTATGCATGATATTGTATGGGAAATTATGAAGTCTGCAATATATATCATAATTATTGATTCAAACTGAAAAAAAATAAATAAGTGTGCAGACTTGTTCCATACAGTAGTACAGTGTGTTCTCACACATGCACATCAAATGGAAATATTCACTACTCATTTCATTTGCCAGTCTTTACCACTATGAGGAGTCTTGTTTCATTGTCCAGAATTTTTGCAAGACATGTGTTTAACTGGCAGATGTGTTCAACTGACTTTTAAGAGGCAGATAAACTCTCAGCAGATGACCGCATGACTCCAAACTTACAGAAATGAAAACAAATCACTTCCCTTAAGCAGGTTATATGAAAGCAAAGATGTGCTTTCATAATGACATAACATTTTATAACCCTTAGTTTTGTATTTGCTGTGCCAGATGTCATACTGTTGAGTAATGTTTACATCTCATGCTCTGTGTTTTTAACCTACACAATATGCACGCATGTTATGATAACCTGCTAATCTCTGTCACATTTTTCGAAGCATGTGCAAAAAACACTGCTGAATCATTCTCTGGTGGTTTCATTGCCCCATTTAATAAACAGGCATCTACTTGAGCTCTGCATCATGAGACATATACAGAATAACTGTGCCATAACCTTATCAGGTGACACAGAAGACATCGGTTTATTTCCAGGTGTGTAGCAAGGCCATGATAGAGTTACAAGGGAATAATTATTATAGCAGCCATAAACACATCATGCCAGATATGACCTGGTCCAGACATTCTCAGATATGTTGCAGTTATGAAGTCACTTTAAAGACATATCTTAGCCCCTTCTCACATTCCTTTACATATTCATTATGTATTTATTAAACATGTTTATTATGTTTCATAGATTATTCAAAAATATTATTCGAAAGAAATTTTATTTCTATCACAAATGCAGTGCATTTTTATTAAACGTGTTTTATCTTTGTATATGCCTTATATTTACAGTATTAAAAATAATGAACTCATTGTCTGTTTGTCTTTCATCTTTTTTTAGTCCTCAATACCAAAAAATGTTACTGTAAAGTTCTGACAAGGGCATACTTTGTAGGATCAATGAGTCTTTATTCCTACATTTACATGACCAGATTTTATGCTGTATGATTGCTTTTGCCCTGTGCAAAATCACCCCAGAAGCACTTAAAACACCATTGGAGATTGCACAAGGAAGAAAAACAGGAAGTACGAATCTGTTCAAAACCCTTTCTAAGAAACCGAAACATAAGAGGTTTAAAAAGTTCCATCTGCTTCTAAATTAGACAGTACAGAGTAACGTCATCTGGTTACAGTGGGCTAAGACAAATCAGTGATTACTGGAAGATGACAGGAGGCCATAAAAAAAATCCAGCTGTAATCACCCAGATGAAACCCCATGACTTTTACACTGCTATTTTAATTATAACAGTATTACAGTATAAACAAACATAAAGGTCATACAGAGTAGTCATGTAATAGTAATAGTCATGTAGATTGTTGATTGGCTAATTAGGTGCAGCAAATCAAAACAGATTTGCTTTCTAAATAAAAATAATCAGTCCTTTTATGTGTATTTGTGTAAAAAAAAAATCACCTTAAATATAGTTATGTTTTTGTATATACTGTTTAATGTTGAAAAACAAAATCTACTGTCAAGGTCTCTAATTCACCAGGATTCATAGTCTACTCCTCCCTGATAAGCAAATGTGTAGTGATAATACATGACCAAGGCCCTGAGCCAGGTATTTACTCAGCTATTCGCATCTTTAGCATCGGCAGGTTTACTTCACAAAAATGAATAAAAAACACGTTTAATAGGAAATCATAATAACTACTGTATATCTAGTGATACCCTGCGTCTTTGCCAGGGCTGCATTTTTGTTACAATCTAACCATCAAAGTCTTTCTTGACAATAAAGGGCCTTAATAATAGTGCCTTTGACGGTGGTGTGGACACGGTAGATCCAATCATGGCAATGTAGCACAAGGAAAAATGTTAATCTGTATCTGTAAAAAAATTACACACTGAAAAATACTGTATGCATTAAATAAATAATTGTACAGTTATTGCTAAATTAATGCAAGAGGATAATTCCTAGGAGCAATGATTGTTTATTACTGTTAGTAATCACATGTCCTGAGTCAGTGAGTAGTAATCATTACTCATGAAGTATCTTGTGACACTGCAGAAGCAAAATCTTTTACTCATTAAGTAAGAAAAATCAATGAATAACTAAGCTTTGGAGGAAGAACAGGATTTTTAACCATGTGCTATCACATGCTGTTGGTAAATGATGTTAAGTCAGAGAGTCCAGCAAAAACTTCATCTGGTTACAGATATGCTCGGACAATCTAACACTTCACAGATGACAGAAGCCCATTAAAGAATTCAGCTAAAACATCCGAACCAGTTTTTGACCAAAAGATATTCCATATGTAAGGTTGCGGGTTTCACGAGGGGCAGAACCAAAATGCTTTGCACTGTTTGGAATGGGAAGATCCGCAGGCTGCTACCCCGCGGCCATTTATAGACACGTGGTTGCCAGGCAACGCCGCAATCAGCCTGAACGCGCTACACCTGGCGGTGTGTATATTTAAGGGCCCTGATACCTCAGCACTTCGGGTGATCATTTAGGTAGCACCGGTAAGGTATCAGGGCCAAAGACCAAAGAAAAAGACAAAGGTAAAGCGTGCTCAAGAGACAAGGTGAAGACCCAGTCTTTGTCTCCTTAAGATGCTGTCGAGAGAGAGAGAGAAGGAGAGTTAAGTATAAAGTTTACACTAAAAACACAAACTCTCTCCCATAAATCCTCGGTAAGGGCATAGGAGAGGAAATACGTTTTATTTTTAGGTACCAGAGCCCTGTCCAGTCTCGCGCAGACGGCGGAGCTCTGCTTATTTTGTTTTCAGTTTTCTTTCGTTTCCTTTTAGGTTCTTTAATTAATAATCCCACGCTATCTCCAAACAGAAGGGTCTTCCTGTGCGTATCATAAGCACTCTCACAGCCTCCTGTTTCATTCACCCTCTAAGAAGCCCTGCGTTAGGGCTCTTATTAATATTATAACATCTCGTGGTGCGGCTCTCCATACCGCACCATGTATTTGGCTTTAAAACATTAAAACCAACATTAAAAAATTTACATTAAAACCATCTACTTTTTGGGTTACCATTGGAGTGGCTCAGATCCCTCGGGCATGGTTCTGTAGGATCTCTGGTGGCATGTTGTGGCGTCTGGCATCAGGATGTTGGTGCTGGATACTTGGGTGGCGTGAGTTGGGTGGCATGAGAAATTTGTGCTGCATTGGTTTTGCTTTCAGATTTGACCAAATGTGCTGGGTTTTGGTTCCAAGGGGCATGGGTGATCCTTGGGTATCCATGGCCATGTCACCAGTTCACTGGTATATATAATTACTATTCAATGTTGTTTAGTTAACATTTTGGTGGTATTGATGTTGTGGCAGATCAGTGTATGTTTTTTGACTGAGAATAATTGCACCTATAATGTAGAGTTCTACCATATTTAATGTGGTAGAGAAAGACTTGACCTCGCTGCTGAGGTCCAGTTCACCAGGCTCTTTAATCTACTGTTCTACAAAATGATAAAGGGAACTATAAATTAATACATGTCCAAGGTCCTGAGACACAGTTATACAGTATTCAACTATCTGAAAGTTTTATGGGTACTTTATTTAAAAATAGCTCAACTTTGTTCACATTTGTATTTTTGTAATGTATCAAATTTCTATTTTTATACTCTAAATGTTTTTCATTACATATGACCTCCTATGTTTCAACTGTCAGTTCTGTCTGGTTGACTTCTGTCTGTACTTGTTTGTCATGGTATATGTATAAGAATCAAATAATGCTTTAAGGCTGTACATAATGCTTTATACTGCATATATTAGTGCAGCCATGATCAGTTTTGCCTTTTTGCTTGCATTTGGACTTTGGTCTTGACTTGGTCTCAACCCCCTTAAGGCTGGGTATTAACTTGATCATGGCTAGTCTTGATAATGTAGTTGTTAAGTGGATGCAACTTAATTCATATCTGCATCCTTATACTTCATTCTGTCTAACTTAGACCTTTTGTCCTCATTAGTAGGTTCTTTATAACATTATCTAATGGTAGCAAAAGCATAATACACTAATTAGTTGAAACACGAAAGGGTGTCAAACTCATTTTCCTGTTCAAACTCATTTTCCTGTTTAAGATTTTATACTTATCAAGTCCTACTGATCCCAAATATATAGGAAAAACAAAAAATGCCTGCAAAATTAAAGCTCGGGTCTTAAGAGGTTAACACCACATCCAATATGAATATTGAATAACTATGTCCTGTAGCTTAAAATGCCATGTTCTTGTTCAGATCAGCAAATACTGTGGTCTAGGGTAGCTAGCAAATGGAACATTTCCATGCAATTGGAAATTAGTTTTAAATTTACCATAGATGTTGTGTTTGCTTTCCATTATCTGGCATATCACAGCAAGATTTACCTAGGCACTCTGATAAATTGCACCAAATCATCACTGATAAATGGAAATGTGCTCGGCCATGTGTCAACCTAATGTGATTTAACATCTTTTGAAAGCCACTGTGCAATTTAGCCCACTGATTTCAAAACAAGACATGATTAATGGTCATACCAAAACTCTGATATCTTATGAGCTTGATTTTAGTTACCAGACACATACTGTATAAACCCACCATACAATATAACTGACAAAATGACTAATATCCCCTAAGGGGAGGTGAGTACACACTGATCCTCCAGTGTTAAAGGTGTCATATAACGTACTAATATTAACTGCATAAATAATAGTGGAGGTCAATGGTGACCATTGCATTTATTCTCATTTTTACGTCTGTGGTGGGATCTCCAACATTCACACACTACGGGCAATTTGGGAACGCCAACTAGCCTAACCTGAATGTCTTTTGACTGTGGGAGGAAACCTGAGTACCCTTAGGAAACCCACCAAGCATGGAAAACAGCAGTCGTATAAGCATTTTACTTCATATCATACTGTGCATGAATGTGTATGTGATGAATAAAATTTTGAATTTGAAAGAATCAAACCCGGACCCTGGAGGTGCAAGGCGACAGTGCTAATCACTACACCATCGTGCTAAAGATGCTTTTTCTTATACTATTAAAAAAAAAAGAAGAAGATTATGCAGAAATTAATTTATGAAATGAGGTAATATAATTTCCTAATATTTCATTGACTAAGGAATCTCATGTTAAGTGGCTGTTTGTCACAAACACCTGATTTGACGTGTAATACAACTGTAATATAATTAATTTCATTTTTTGTATACCTGTACAACAAGAAACTGGTGAAAAAGGAAAATATGCATTCTTAAGGTAATAATTGAAGATTTTTTCCCCCCTACCACTAGGAATGTGGATCTACCAACTATTTGGCCAATACAGCAGTGTTTGTGTGAAAGGTCTGGAGGTCAGTGCTTGGAATCTGAGGTTTGGTGAGCAATCTTCTCATGTTTAACCAAGCTGTGTCAAACATCAGTCAAGAACTTAGTCACAAAATTACTACATTTACATTACAACTTGTGCTTTAACAAAAGTGCATAATAGGAAAATAATTCTGTTTATCAGTGTTTTACAAAAAGGAATTTGAAAATATTGAAAAGGTCAAATTTTGATTTTATCATTCTTGGTAATGAATCTTATTTTTTTGTCATCAGAGAAAACTTTTAAATATGAGTCTTTCACATCACTTTGGAGGAATTTTGACCCACTCTTCTTAGCAGAATTGTTTTAATTACACCACATTGGAGGGTTTTCAAGCATGAATGGCCTGTTTAAGGTCATGCCACAACATCTCAATTGGATTTAAGTCCAGACTTAAGCTGGGCCACTCCAAAACATTAATTTAGTTTTTGTTTTGAGCCATTTAGAGATGGACTTGCTGGTGAATTTTGGATCATTCTACTGTTGCATAATTAAAATGTGCTTGAGCTTGAGGTCACGAACTGATGGGACATTCTCCTTTATGATTTTCTGGCAGAGCGCAGAATCTATGGTTCTTTTTATTATGGCAAGTCGTCCACCTCCTAAAGCTGCAAAGCAGCCCCAGACCACCACACTACCACCACGATCATTGTCTATGGGTTTCACAAAAAGGTAAAAATTTGTCTCATTAGTCCACAGAATATTTGCCCAGAATATAAGGAATTGTGTTCTTTTTTGTTCATTTTTGCCCAGTCTCTTTCTTATTGCTGAATCATAAAGACTGACCTTAACTGAGGTAAGTGAGGCTTGCAGTTTTTTGGATGTTGTTCTGGGTTCTTTTACGAGCTCCTGGATGAGTCGTGGCTGTGCTTTTGAAGTAATTGGACCTTTTGGATCTTTCTTTGTGCTCTGGTGTGCAGTCATGTTGGAACAGTAAAGGGCCATCCCCAAACTATTCCCACAAAGTTGGGAGCATGAAATTGTTCACAATGTCTTGGTATGCTGAAGCATTAGGAATTCCTTTCACTGGAAGTAAGGGGCCGAGCTCATCGCCTGAGAAACTAAAAGAAAAGATATGGAGGCACCTGCACATCCATGCAGTGCAGCACCACACAGAACCATGCCAACAATGCCAAAAGCCCCAGCCAATGCACAAACTGTGCAGAAGAAAGATGAGGGTCTGCATGCTAAAATACCACATTAGAGATCAATAGATAATTCTTAGACTGGTCCTGGCTGACAACTCAACTAATTATTCTTTGAAATTGCATTCCAATTGCATAACTATATACAGTATTCACTAAAGAGGGTGTTAGTGCATGGCGGTGGATTTCTTTGTTAATGTTTCTTTGTTAGTCCTGGTCTGGTGTCCACAGGCTATATGCTGCAAGTAACTCTGGAAGACGTTAAGCCATTGTGCAATTCTTGCTGTCATCTTCCATGTGTCACTCACGTAGATTGGCGTAGGGATGACAACAGAGTTGAAAAGTCATATCTTGATTGGCAGATTGATGGTTTTGAAGCACCAGATTAGTTAGAGACTTTGGTGTACAGCCAACACCTTGCCTTTCTTACCACATTCCACATTGCCATCTGCTGCTACCATGCTCCACAAGTAGGTGAATTGATCTACTTATTTGACAGGATGCTGCTCAATATATAAAAGTGTCCATGGGCATATCCAGTGTGCATGACTTTTATCTTAGAAGTGCTAATTCGTAGCCCCACTCTGGCTTCTTTGTGTTCTAGGGTTTTTGTTTGATCCTTGAGATTTTTGCCTTTGTTTGCTCAAGGCAATATGAGTTGCCAAGTTGAGGTCAAGAAGGTGCATCTACCTTCATGGGATGCCAAAGGTGGTTTGATCTATTTCTAACCTTTGTGGTATGCTAGTCTTGATGTTAAAGGAATCCGTTATTCTATCATTGGGCCAGATGCAGCGGGTAGGGTTCTGATACAGACTGCAGAAGATGTTAACATGCCACTCTGTATACCATATAGGTCCATCATGCTCTACATTGTTTTTCAGTGAACACTATTGAAGAGTTTGAAGAAATCCACAAAATTTACAATCTCTGGTTGTACTCTAAGCTTTTTTGATGATTATTTGAAGGGTGTAGATCTGCTCAGTGCAGGAACTCGTTCGGAATTATGCATTATGTTTCATGTAATCACTGTAGAATGCCAAAGCCGATCAATGACTAACTTATTTATATTCAAACGAACAGAATGAAAACATAAAGAGCAAAGTTGGAAACCAGTAATAATAGACGGAAGACATTCAGCAAACAACTTCCTGGGAGCTTGGCAGGACAATAAATTGAAAAAATAAATTGAATTGAATTGAATTCATAACGACTCTACAGCACAGGTACACTATCAAAAAATAGTAAGTCAATAATAGAGAAAGTTTCTATACTACATGCAGTATGTAGAGTTTTAAATTGCCAGGCTGAGTCAGAGTAAATGCAGTTGCATGCTGATCTACGTCAATGTTTTTAGAGATTGCTCCATTAGGACAATCGGGAAAATTGTGGGACAACTCAAGTGTTAATCAGCTCACCTACCTAAACATAAATAAAACTTGGATGTTTTCTGAGTGATATCAGCAAAATCTAGATGCTGATTTTGAAACAAGATGGTTAGGGCGCTTACTAACCACTTATGGCATAGGCTTGAATGCGGTTACAGTATGTGTAAAAGTTAGTGCACCTCTTTTTAGTTTATTGTGTAAAAACATAAAAATCACCTAATTATTGTGATTGGTCTTAGTTTTAGGAAAATAAAATCTCAGATGGAAAACAAAATTTTCCCCCTTATTTAACAAAAAAGAAGAAAAGAAAAAAGGATCCCCAATAAAAACATCAACAAAAAGTATTCCCAGGATTTAATAGCTTGTAGATCCACCTTTAGCAGCAATAACATGAAGTAATCTTTTCCTGTGTGACTTTATCAGTCTCTTACATCGTTTTAGCCCATTCTTCTTTACAACATTGCTTCAGGTTAATGTGTTTGCAGCAATACTTATTATATACAGCCAACTATTGACTTAGAATAAATTTCTATTTATATTAAAATGTTAAAAGTATATTAATAAACATTTATAAATCATTTTTCTTTCAATATTTCATATTTCCCATGTACTACAGACTACTAAATGAATTTTCATTTCACATAGAACAGGTTTAGTTCCTGTTTCTGACTCTGTAATTAAGATAAAATCATCAAACAAGGATGTGAGTAAAAAAATGGAAGTGCAACTTTTCAGAATGAAGGTTTTTCTTCTCATCATCTCTTTTGTGGCTCTGGTCGATGCAAATAATGTGTCTCTAGAAGAGCAGGAGTTTCAGGACTGGAAACAAAAGTTTGGTAAGGAATCTTCATACACACATTTACAAAAAATGTTCAGAGAACCAGATGCATTTAATAGCATATGTCCACCCAGCATAAACCCTAATATTGTATGATGTTTACATAAAGTTGTGAGTTGAGGGTCATTGCCACTCCAAGCACAACATCAGACCAGTGATGTTTTTATTTATTTATTTATTTATTTTTAATTTTTTTATTTAAAAAAATAGAACTACTTTAATAAAGTACCATTGAAATAACATTGAATGAGTTTGGGTTTTCTCCAGATCCTCTGGTTTCCTTCCACATTGCGGTTACAAATTACAAAGAGTTCTTACAGGAACAGGCAAACTGAGGAAAAAACAGGGAATTTAGGAAAAAGGAAACAAAGACAGGGTGGAAAAGAGTGAGGTTGTGCATGTGTCCAGCCTGCATGAAGGCATGAGGCTGGCGAGTGATGGCAGTGACAGAAGTGGGCCCATACAGGAACCGACCAGCCGGCCTCGCCTAGTCCCTTTTGAACCGGTAGCAGGTGGGAGTTAAAAGCGACAGAGCCATCGTGGCTATTGTAATCTAGAAGCGGCGGTGATGAACTGGAATCCTGGGCCACTAAGAAGGAGAACATCAATTGATGCTGGTCACTTGGCATTAAGACAAATCACTTTTGAGTTACAGGCTGTTAGAAACATAGTTCACAGAACTTTTGCGGACATTAATAATTAATGAATAATAATCTATACAATTAATTTAGACGACATGGCAGCGTAGTGGTTATTACTGTCACCTGGCACCTCTAGGGTCCGGGTTTGATTCCCATCTCGGGGTCTGTGTGCATGGAGTTTGCATGTTCTCCCCATGCTTGGTGGGTTTCCTCCGGGTACTCTGGTTTCCTCCCCCAGTCCAAAGACATGTTAGTCTAATTAACTAATGAGCATGTGAGTGTGTGAATGTGCGTTTGCCTTGCGATGCACCTCGTGCCCTAAGTCTCCTGGGATAGGCTCCAGGCCCCCTGCGACCCTGTATACAGGATAAAGTGGTATAGACGATGAGTGAGTGAGTGAGTAGTAATTAATTTATTTAAATGACAAACTCTAATCATTTTTATTGATTACTTTGAAACAAAGAAACCTAATAGTGTTTGTAATTTGATTATCTGCCAAACAATCGTATATTTTCCCTTCTTATTATAGTTTTTTTTCTGCTAGGAAAGGCATATTAAATGCGAGACTTTCTCTATTATTTTTTGTACTGGGGTTCTTAGTGCTGGGTAGTTTTACTGAATAAGCAGACAGCGTTATGTAAGAAAAATGTAACTAGGAAAATATAAAATATAAAACATGTTTGTCATTTTGGTCATTAGTGAATATTTGTTTTGGGAATAATAATCATGAGGGTTGACTTGAATTTGTGAGACATAGTTTCTAAATGTTCTCAGTCTGGTATCTATTGTTTATTTTCTGTATTCATATCTTTATCATTATTTTGTTTATCTCGGGTTAATTCCTGTTGTTGTTGTTTTTTTGCCATTACATGTGTTTCTGTTTGTGTTTAATAAAGTTTATTCTCACAGACATTCTGCTTCAGCTATCATTGATGATAGAATACCAGCCATAACATATTTAGATATAGTGGATAGGCTTCCCTCAATTTTTTTGTGAGAGACATCAAGTACTGTATCTAACGGCTTTCTGTTTGATCTCCCCACCTTCTCTTGTTCTACATAAAATGTCCAGAGTCAAAGGTCCATAAGGGGCGCAATAGATAATAGTTAATCTGTGGCAGTATCATTGTGTGTACTATTGAGGTTGTGAAGTTTTGTGCGGTTGATGTGTTTAGTGTATTTTTGTTCAAGAGATGGAGCACAGGTTTGATGTGGGAAATGCTCCTATATTTTTCACCTGACATTGAGAGAACAGTGGGTACCAAGACTCAGAACAGAGGGTATGGGTTTCTCCTACTAGTAAACCCAATTATACGGCTAAGCTCTGCCTGAGCAGAACTCAAGCGATTGGGACAAAACAGCTGTGTCCAGCCCCAAAAAAAGTGCACAAGCTAATAGTCTTTAGTCCCAATTCCTTGAAATATCTTTGCATTATGAATGTGGAAATGCTCTTACTTTCATTATTAAACATGGCCATAAAGTTCTACTGTTTTCCAACCACATTTCTTCCTCAGTGATGATGATTCACCACTTCCTGATTTTAACACATTTTACAGTTCTCAACCCAGTTTTAAGAGTTTCAGCAAACTCCTTAGTTGTTTTCTTTGCTTGGAGCAGCACAATGAATCTTTGCCATGACCACAGGATGTGTCTTCTGACATGGTTGTTTAAGAAATGAGAAACTCCTCACTGCTTCAGTTAGGGTTAAATAACTTGTTGCAGCTGAACCGTATTAATTGATGCAGTAATTATCAAGTTGAAGGCTCTTAACTATTTGATTAGTTACATCCATGTGTTTTTTTCTTTTTTTCTTTTTGGGTTTAGCAGTAAATGAAATGGTACAAAGGTGGTGTAGTGGTTAGCACTGTTGCCCTGCACCTTCAAGATCTGGGTTTCAGATTAAGCATTTCACTGCATATCGTACTGTGTATGACTGTGTATGTGACAAATAAAATTTGAATTTGGTTTGATTCCTGGGCCAGGCTCGATTCCTGTCTCTGTGTGCATAGAGTTTGCGTGTTCTCCCTGTACTTGGTTGCTTTCCTCTGGGCACTCTGGTTTCCTCCCAAAGACATGCAGATTAGGCTAACTGGTGTTCCCAAATTGTGTATACCCAAAGTCTCCCGGTACAGACTCCAGGTGACCCTGAGTACAGGATAAAGCAGTATAGATGATGAGTGAGTGAGAAGGTACAATTTAATTTAAGAAGCATAAACCAGGGCTCACTAAATCTTATCCAGTATTCTTTTATGTGAAGCAATATACACTTGTGGGAACACTATATTCACAAAGTTTTTGCAGCTAGGCACCTCATACTTGGCAAATGCTTGCAGCAACTTAATGAACCCTACCCTTTTTTTTCTATAAGACATGCCAGAGCATTAGTATTCTCTTTTTGTCATATTTCATAGCGGTTGAACATGATTCTTGAGATGTTTTTTTTAATTTTTTTTACATCTATTCCAGCATGTGTTCATGTCATAAAATTGGTAATAAATTTGTCATGCTGCTATTTCTAGTTGCAACATACATTTGACAATTCATTCTTCATTCATTTCTTTTTCAACATCTGACTCAAATTTGTACTAGTTTCATATTACGTAAATATGTTTACACCTTTCTTTGTCATAAGCTGCTTCTTTGTCATAAGTGCTACCTGTTTTCATTTTCTGTTTTTTTTTTTTTTTTTGGCTACATACGTGTGACTGCTTTGGGGTTTTGGAAGCCTTATGTTTATTTAGTTACAAAGTCTGTGTTTTTGTTCATATTGCTTGGGAAACTACATCATTCCAGGTTATCATTCCAGGTCCAGCTCCTATGCTAAGTCCCAGCCCAGTTTCTATGCTAGGCCCTATCACCCCCTCACACCATACTCCCAGGCAGCTCCAATGTACAGGCCCTGTGTGGTGCTTACTGTACACCATGCTCCAGTCAAAAAGCCTGGGTGAACTCTGCTCCAGTATATAATTGGAATAGTTAATCCACTATAAATGATATTAGAAAAAAACTTGATTTTAAACTAATATAAAGATTATAGGAAGCCTTTTCATACTACCAGTAGACAGCTATTAGACAGGCATTGTGAATAAATAGCTGTTTAACTAAAAAAATGTTGTCTTCTGCTAAATCCAGTTCACAACAGTAGAAATTTACATTAAGTGATGCTCACATGACTCAATGAAATAAAAAGTGGTAAGCAAACAAAAATGACTAAACAACAGAGGAGCACCTTTTAAGTGTGATGTGTGCCACATTTTCCAGCAATGACGGTGCCTTGCCTGTCACTGGCACACGTTTACAGCAGTGAGGCTCCTAAAGGTCATACTGTAAATTCACACATCAATGAATGTAAATGAATTTACAGCTCAGTAGCTCTAGGAGGATATGTACACCCCCCACCCCTCACTGTATGACATGTATACACCAGAATGATTTACAGCTTGATACACAGATTGATTTATTTAACCCTGTAAAGAGAAAGATTGATGGCTTGTAAAACTGAGATACTGTAGGTGATGAATTAAAAGGATAAATGCACATTTTCATAGATTCAATTTTGAAAATAATAATAAATAAGGAAATTTTAAGACTTATCTTCTGTTTAAAGATTTTGACTGCCTGAATTTGTGAGGTGGAAATATAAAGATGTTAATTTTAACACTTAAAAAATATTTTGCATAGGAATAGTAAGTTCGATATACAGTATTTGTATTGACTTTTAAATGCTTTAATTACATTTTTAAATATATAAAGAACTGAAATACACAACAACAATAATTTGCAGTGCCAATAATTTCAAGCATTGTAAATGCAGTAGGCAAGTGTTAGCTCATTTAACTAAATGAAGCTAGTTAGTTAACAATCATTTAAAATCTTTGTGTTTCCTGTTTTTAAATTCAGTGAACGTTTGAAACAGGATGCGAGTGAAAACGAGGAAGGGTTACACCTAGGAGAATAGTATAAGCTAATGTATTGGCTTCACAATATTTTTCATCACAAAAAATAGGCCAAACTATACTCATTTCAGAATGAAGACTTTGCTTATGATCACCGCTTTCATGGCTCTGGCCATGAGAATCATTGTGTCTCAAGATGAGAAAGATGACGAATTTCAAGCCTGGAAAAAAAAGTTTGGTAAGACATCTTCTTACACATACTTAACAGATAGTAATGAACAGAGCACACCTTTAAAAATGGTTATAGACATTATAGAAATGCAACTGTAGCTACTGTTTAAAATCTTTACTATAAAATGTTCACTACGTCCTTGGGACAACAACAAAAAAAAAAAATCAGTAAATAGAATCATCTACATCAGTGATAGTGGATGATTCTTCTTTTAGATTCTACTTATCAAGCTTTTGGCATGCATATTATTTATTGGTACGTTTCACAATTTTGCTCATAGTCTGTATGTTTCTGCGTCAAAAATCCTGTAAGTGACCAGAAATATTGCTTTTACATTGTTTCCTGCTCGTTTTTCACAAGAGAAAAAAGATCTGCTCTCGCATCTCGCTTCACCTCCAATAACCTTTCACACTGACTGTAGCACAAATATATCACTGAGTTATAGGTGGCCCTACACTACATTATCAAGTCTTATTATTTAAATTAATACTCTAAATAATGTATTTACAATATGTTGTATGCATTTTGTAGTATTACCATTATACAGTATAAAACTTTTCTGTCCATTATATATTCCAAGAGGATGCTTAATTCAGAGATGTAGGGGTGGATGAGAGAAAGGAAGTCATAATTTTAATATATATATAATTTACTGAAAATTTGCAGAATGTTTTCAATTTCATCTGCCAATCAAAATCTATGCACCTCTAATTCTAGTGCATTTTTTTCTTCTAGGTAAGACCTATAAATCTGTAGAGGAGGAAACTTGGCATAAGAATACTTGGCTGAAAAATCTAAAGCTGGTCAAGGATCACAACAAGCTAGCTGAGCAGGGTATTAAGAGCTACAAACTCAGCATGACCTACTTTGCAGACATGGTATTAAAAAAAAAAAAATGCAAAAAAATATTTATTTACTAATAAAAGAGAGCCAACATATAATACCCTGGAATTCAAAGACTGACAAACTGTATATGTGTATTTGCTGAAAGTCCTTATGCTACAAACTAGCGAACAGGTCACCAGAACATACCCACATCAGGAATGATTCAATGCACACATGCATCTCTATATAGCAGAGACATAAAAATGACTTTATACAGAGACATTTGGCCGTTCGCCATTCGATATTTTATGCCTTCTGTATACTGATCAGTCATATCAATAAAACCACCTACCCCATATATTGTCAGTTCCCCTTTTGCTGTCAAAACAGCTCTGATCTATTAAGGCCTGGACTTTATAACCTCCCCTCTGAAGGTGTACTGTTGTATCTGGCAACAAGATGTTAGCGGGAGGTCCTTCACATCTTGCAAGTTGGGGCCTCCATGGATAAGACTTGTTTGTCTGGAACATCTCATTGGTGCTCAATTGAATTGAGATCTGGGGAATGTGAAGGTTGAATCAACCCCTTGAGCAGTTCCTCAGACTGTTCCTGAAACAATGAGTAACGAACAAATTCAGTTTTATTTTACTGCTGTCTCCTGTCTCCAGCTTCATTACTGAGATATGCGAATAATCATTTCACTGTGCTGTAAAGTACATATGACATATAATCAAATTATTGTTATTTTGAACAATTAAAGATATTAGAATTAAAGATAAAGATATTATAAAGATATTTTACTGTACAGTACGATCGTTGACAGAAAGACTGTAAAAGTATTCCTTCTGCATTATTCTCCTTCCAATATCTTTACAGTATGTCAAACAGGATGACCAGGAGTACAGTGAGTCTAAGGGCTGCCTACCTTTCAACAGACCCAATCAACACAATGCAGCTACATTTCTCCGACAGACAGGAGGAGCTGCTCTTCCAAAATCTGTGAATTGGACCAAAAATGGCTATGTAACTGGGGTTAAAGACCAGAAGAATTGTGACTCTTGCTGGGCCTTTAGTGCGGTAAGGAGAAATAGGAGAATTCAAATTGTTGCTTATACTGCAAGCAATTTCAGCTCAGTAGCCTGCAATTTAGTCTTTTAATCCCAAAAGTAATTAATCTGATGGTGTTACTTAATCCATTACCTTCTGCAAATTTCTTATATTCATGCTGTCGTTCTCTGCACTGTTTCCATAGACAGGGGCATTAGAGGGACAGATATTTAAGAAGACTGGGAAACTGGTGTTACTTAGCGAGCAACAGCTGGTGGACTGCTCTACACAATCTGGGAACCAAGGCTGCAAGGGTGGCCAGATGAACTTGGCTTTTAACTATGTGAAAGAAAATAATGGACTAGCCACAGAGGAATCCTACCCTTATGAGGCTAGGGTAAGTAGAACACTTAAACACATCAACTTGGCTTTAAACGATATGTCAAATTGTTGTAAAATTACTTACTTTATGCTAAAAAAAAAAGGAAAAAAGAATAACCTTTAGTTAAAGGCAATATTCAGAGAGCTATATGACAAAAATCCTACAAGAATTCATAGTGACAACCGAGGCACCCTACAAAAATAGTTACAACCTCAGCAGCTGTTTGTTAATGTGTACATCGTCTAAAGAATTAACACTTGGGGGCATGCTGTTATAGGAAACTGATCAATGATTTACGATCAATCAACAATCAATCAGGAGTATAATATTATGTGGTGACAGCCTAAAGATATTATAAGCCATGATGCTGTCTGTTTGATAAAAACTGAAATGTCTTATTTTCTTTCTAAAAATAAAGTTCTTTTTTTTCTAACACAGGATGGGGAATGCAGGTTTAAGTCAGCCACCATTGGAGCCACCTGCACTGGCTATGTGGACATAACCAGTAGTGACGAGAACGCTTTGCAGGAAGCCGTAGCCACCATTGGACCCATTTCTGCTGCCATAGATGCAAACCATTCCTCCATCCACCTCTATGAATCAGGTGAGTCTCAAACAACCAATGATTCCAGTGTAGTATATATGAGTGTTTGTGGTATAGATACATACAGATCCTCTTGTTCTTGTTGAAATATTGAGGGTTTGTACTAATTACAAAAAAAAGTCAATTAGTTTTTTTTTTTTTTTTTTTTTTTAATAAATGATTGCGTCAATGGATCTAGGTGTTTATGATGAACCTAAATGTAGCCGCATTTGCCTGAGTCATGGTGTCCTTGTTGTTGGTTATGGCACTGAAAATGGAATGGATTATTGGCTGATCAAGAACAGGTAAAAAAAAAAAATGTTATGTTTTTGGTCAAATGACATTTCTAAAATATCCTAACACTGATAAGTAGATTTAAGTGATTATACTATATTTCTTTAGAAAAGCCAATGTTTTTGAAAAACATGAATTATATTTCACAGCTGGGGTACTGACTGGGGAGAAACAGGCTACATCAAGATGTCCAGGAATAAAGATAACCAGTGTGGTATCGCTACAGCAGCCAGCTATCCTCTGGTTCCCAATAAAACTCAACGTGTTCAGTGTGGGGCTTGCTCTACTGTCTTTGTACTGGCATGCTTATTTTTGGGCATGTTTTACTAAGTGTGTAAATAAAAAAAATGGAAAAAATACTAAAAATGTCGAGCTGGAGGTCTTGGTTGTAGTCTTGGCCGTTAAGGAATCTTTATTCCAACTGCACTGTACTGAGCTGCACAGACTGAGCTATTAGACAGGAGGTGTTGTGAAAAAAGTGTTTCAATGCCCTGTTTTGAAGCCATGCTATAACAAGAGAGTTCTTCCTTTATGTTTAAACTAATAGCACAAGGGCTTGTAATACATGTCTGGCTTTGGTTTCAAAAAGTTGTATGAAAACAAAAAAAACTGTAATAAATTTTTATTTAAAGGAAATCTGCTTTGATTTGCAAATCTTGCTGAACGTGCTGTTGAATTTAATTAAAAAATGTTTGTTAAAAAAAACACATTTGTGTAGTTCCAAGAGACAAGTTATTCCAGATAATAATTAATTATTAATCATTAATGAATTGGACAAAGACATTCCATGAGTGTTGATATAGAGCATAACAGCACTGGGATGTTTAATTCTATGTATCGCTATTGTGTGTTTTTGGTTCTCAAGAAGGTTTAAGAGCTGTGACGTCCTTCCTGACAATGGTGCTAAAATAAAATTGAAACCTAGAAAGTGCCACCATGTCTCTATTATTCATTGAAGCACGTGTATTCTTGTATGTTTTAAAGATCAGTTGAAATAACGTATGTCCTGTGTCCTTATTTGAACAATGATATAATTTGACGCCGGTCCATCACTAATGTTTACATATTATACAATAGTTTATTCATACATACATTTACATGAACTTGTTTGAACATTCAACACAAATCTTGTTGAATGTGCTGTTGAATTAAAAGAAATCACACATTTGTGTATTTCTAATAGTAAAGTTACTACAAAGAGTGATTAATTAATTAATAATCAGGATTAATTATTTCCAAACGAGTAATCAGATTGGGCATTCCTCTGATGAGTGCTAATATAGAGCATAACAGCACTAGGATGTTTAACTATACATTATGTATCACTTGTGTGTGTTTTTGTTTCATTACAAATCATATTAGTGACTATAACTTAAGGGAAAAGTAGAATCTTGACGAAAGAGTATTTCGTTTTATAATTTGCTTTATTATCATTTATTAAACTTTCATTATTTAAATGTAAAGAAATCTTCTGTATTTCCCAAATTACAAATTATTGTATTTACATGTATTTCACAAGTAGTTTGTAATTTTTATTTATAACCAGTTCCACAATCTGTGAACATTTTGTTCAAGAATTTGAATAATAGAGTCAGTTCCATATGTGAATATATTAATCACTTTGTAGCTATAATGAAAGACCTGACAGTTAAAAGTAAAACAATGTTTCTCAATGTACTTTTTTTTTTTTTATCAAAGTAGTTCATATTTTCAACAATGCCACACATTTATTGTTTTGTTTGTTTGTTTGTTTGTTTGTTCTACACACAATTCCCAGCTATGGAGGAAACCTATTCTCAAGATTATGTTATTTAGGAATTTCTCTGTAAAGTCTGTAGTGAGTCACCTGTAAAGTTCCTTTGTTTGTGGAATTTCCTTAAATTAAACATGATAGATCTACATACAGTAAAAATGAGTTTTTGTGGCTGTGTGTGTGACAGGCACCTGACCAGCATCTGTAACACAGCAGTATATAAACACACAATCAATGAGGCAGCTCTTCATTGAAGGACACCCAAGTCAAGGTTTGTTCCTCTCGTACAAACACTTGTATATTATATTATCTTAAGGAGGCACGAATCAAATGGGTTTTATTCCTTCATCTTATGTAGATACGATAGAATGACACTCATTCATATACTGTAGGCACTTGGTTTCACTTTGGTATTTCCTATTTGTGACTATCTGAACAAAGTGAAAATGGTGAATGAGTGGAAAAGTATGTGAGTAAGGGTGCGGAGGAGTGATATTTAGGACAATGGAAAAACTTCATGGTATTTAATTCACACAAACCATTTTTTTTCAGTCTTTGCAGAATGAAGGTTTTGCTTGTTGTTAGCGCTCTTGTGGCTCTGGCTAGTTCTGCCAGGATCTCTCTGGAGGACCTGGAGTTTCATGCCTGGAAACTGAAGTTTGGTAAGAAGCCTTCTTAAACTGTAGCTTATAAAAACTTATGAGAGCATTTCATAAAAGATATGTACTTGGATTAATAAGGAGTATAACAAACAGTGTACATTTTGGATATATATTTGCATATTTTGGATTTATATTTAAATATTAAAAGAATTCATGATGTACATCCATTCAGATGTTTACTAGATATACACATGGTTTATTTATATCTATTTATTACTAGTATATAATACTGTTTAATATTGCATAGACTGCAATGTTTTATTTATTTTTTTTGCATAGACAATGTAAACACATGTTGAGAGAGGAGAGAAGTGATATTTCAATTCCTCCATGTGGTGGCGTTAATGAATAAAAACCTTAATAGATGAACCTTGAACTTTTTCCTAAAAAAAAGCATTAAATATAATAAAATGTTAAAAATTTTGCAACTGGGATCAACTCATTTTTTTATGCATTTGACATATACAGTATATTGGGTTTCAAATCTGGTTTTAAATTAAGCCTTTATCTGATACGTTTTAAAATGATGTAAATGATTGCAGCTATATGAATTATAGGAAAACAACACTAGTTATTAAACATTTACTCTGTGGTTGTGTGAACAAATATACACTTTTACCGGTTGGTAGTTTTCTGGACTATAAACTCCTTAATCTCTCATTTTATTTTCTCAGTTTTTTCTTTAACATTACTCAGTAATTACAGAAGAAAACTGAAAAGCTATGTACTCACGAGAATGTATCATTTGGAACTCATATGATTTTCTGTGAGTTTAAATAGTTTAATTAATCTCTGCCACTGGAAAAATGAAATGTCTGGCAATTTATATGTATTTAATGTATTTGTATTTCAGCATCTGCTAATCAAATTTATCCTAAATACTGTGTTTATTTCCCTCCTAGGTAAGATCTATAAGTCTGTGGAGGAGGAGTATCAGCGTAAAAATACATGGCTGGAAAATCGCAAACTGGTTCTGGTACACAACATGCTGGCCGACCAGGGCATCAAGAGCTACAGGCTTGGCATGACTTACTTTGCAGACATGGTAGTTAAAAAGAATTTTGTATATCTTCTGTATAAGGCTTGCTTGGCCAGATACCTAATCATATTAGTCAAGTATGTATCCTTTTACTTAAACTGAGTGTAGTAATCTCCTCCCACCATTTTTATTTCGAACAGAGTAACCAGGAGTACAGACAGTCAGTATTTAAGGGCTGCCTGGAATTCTTCAACAGGACAAAGAGACACAGTGCAGTTACATATCTCCGACAGGCAGGGGGAGCTGTACTACCAGCAACCGTGGACTGGAGGGACAAAGGCTATGTGACTGATGTTAAGGACCAAAAGGCATGCGGTTCTTGCTGGGCCTTTAGTGCGGTAAGGAGAAACAGGAGAGTTTGATCTTATATTTAAAAATGTCGCAAGCAATTGTAATTCAAAACAAGACAGTTTCAGGTTTTAATATACTTGCACTTTCTCTGCTCAATGCCATTTAGCCCTAAAGTCCAATAATAAATAATTCATTGATTCTTCTCAAACTTAGCTTTACCCTTGTTTGTCATCTAAATGTATGGTGTCTTTTACAAGACAATAATTTGTTCTGCATTCATTGGTCTTCCCACAGACAGGGGCACTGGAGGGTCAGACATTCAGGAAAACTGCAAAACTTGTGTCTCTCAGCGAGCAGCAGCTGGTAGACTGCTCTGGTAGATTTGGTAACATGGGCTGTGGTGGAGGTTGGATGGACTGGGCCTTTGAATATATAAAAGAGAATGGAGGACTGGACACAGAGGACTCCTACCCCTATGAGGCCCAAGTTAGTGGAAGACTTTGTCCTCCTGCCCACTAGATAAGTGTCTTATCTATAAGTACCCTATAAGTGACTTTTCCCCTGTATTTATTACTGCAGGATAGGCCTTGCAGATATAATCCAGCCACTGTTGGAGCCACCTGCACCGGCTACGTGGACATTCATGATGAGAATACTTTGCAGGAAGCCGTGGCCACCATTGGACCGGTTTCTGTTGCCATAGATGCAGGCCATGAGTCCTTCCAGCTTTATGAATCAGGTGAGTCTCACACAATCACTGATAGATGAGATTGAGCCAGCTTTCTAAATTTTCATTACTCATTTTAGTTGCTAATTACAAAAACTAAATTACATAATGATTTTATTTTTTTTTATTTATTGCGCCAATGGTTGTAGGTGTCTATGATGAACCTGACTGTAGCAGCACTTCATTGGATCATGGTGTCCTGGCTGTTGGTTATGGCACTGAAGATGGACAGGATTACTGGCTTGTCAAGAACAGGTAAAGATTCAAAAAGGAGAAAAAAAAACAAACAAATCAAAATAAATTTCATTTCTCATTTCAAAATGAGTTTACTTGCTTTATTTTTTTGGATTTTTTTTGTTCGAATTTCATTGAGAATAATATAGTACAAGTAATTATATTTCCTTATGTGAAGTTCAGCATATACTGTAGGATATAAAGCATAAATTATGGGTCTACATTAAATACTGACATAAAGTACATTAACTTGTTTTTAACAGCTGGGGTCTTGAATGGGGTGATGAGGGCTACATTAAGATGACCAGGAACAAGAATAACCAGTGTGGCATTGCCACACAAGCCAGCTACCCTCTGGTATAAAGGTGTGTACAAGAAAGGATAATTATTTTAAAACAGAAACAGGTATCAGAGGCACTTAATTTCCCCAACTAATCAATCCTTCTTAAAGATGTCCATTTTTTTTCTGTGATATTCTATTAAAGACCTCTAGATAGGTAGTGTGTAGTATTTGAACAAACTATCATTTAATAAAATTGCTCATGAATGTTGACAGATGTGTATATATGTGTATATGTGTACACGTGTATATATATAGGCTATATATATTTGGAAATAATGACTGGATTTAATCTATTAAATAATTCTACAGATGAGAGACATCAAACAAAATCTTCATGACTAACTCAAAGAGGAAACTGCAGTATGTTCAAGAACGTAGTGACTTGACCATCTACAGGATTTCCTTCCCAGTAATCACAACTGATTATTTTAATACAAATGTAGTACTTTACTTTATAAAAAAAAATGCATACCTGCATAAATGTAAAAACAAATATAGATTTAACAAATTCTAATGTGTATACTGTATGTTATAATGTAGTTGTTATATTTGTTTTTACCTAACATTGGAGAAAACCACTGCATGGGAATAGGTGCTAATAGATATAATAATTATATTATAGTTGCTAATATATATACGATTCATGCATTTATTCTGTAAACATTGCTGCAAATTATTTACAAATAAACTAAATGCTTGATACAAATGAGTATAAACAAGTTTATTTGAAGTTTTTACTGTTTCCTCAATCCTGTTACCTGAACATATTCACACCCATGAAATACTGTATTTGGAATGTTTCACAAGTCACATGTTCAGCAGAGTGTTGCACCTTACATCATCCGAAATATCTTGAAATAAACATAATAATAAATTATTATACAGTAAATTACTATATAGGTTAAATGTTGAAGTAGGTTAACAGATTGAAATGTATGATAAAATGAACACATATAGAGTTCAATTTTAAGAATTACATAACATTCAAATCAAGAAATTATTCTAAATAGTACCTAATGTTACTGGTCAAAAGCACTACATAGGAATTTCATGAGGAGCTACAGTACATAAAATTCTGGTATGATATACTGTAGGAAACAGCTCATTAAGCTAAACATGCAGGTTGATATGTTAGGAATGATGATCACTGGGATGGGTGATTTCAAAACAATACATGATTGATGTGTTTACCAAATGTTGTCAAATGCAAAAGTGTAATGTCATTTACTGTATGCATGTAAACCTGTTTTTTTCTTTCAGTTCCTTCTCTATAGCTTTAGATTATGCTTAAGTATAAAAAAAGAATGTTTTTAAAGAAGGAGGCATGATTCTTCATAAGTCATGCTATGGGTGTGTCTGTTATACATTTAGAAGTAATTTGTTGTTTATAAGATAGGTAAATGGTTAATTCTATATAATAATATTCACTGCCCCAAACAAGCAGGAATTATGCTCATTATATAAATCGATCAATGAGGTCAGTTGTATGCTCAGAGCTCCTCAAAGTACTGGAACAGCAAAGCCAGTTTTTGTTTTTTCCTTCTATACACTAATGACATTTATGTGTAAGTTTAAAAGATGATTATGAGTTCATTGATCACAGTGTCAGCTTTTATTTTATGATCATATAAATGTGTTAACTTTTGTTTGAACCCACCCATTTTGAAAGTTATCAGAGATGTTGGAACGTTTGAACGATTAGTGATTGTTGTTGCTTTGATGTGTCCTGTTTGTAAGGTTAGACAGTTAATACTTCTGAATGTCTACACTTGGTTTGAGCCCTGAGTTTCACCTGTAAAACTTCATTTGTTATTAAAAGAGAACAAAGACTGGACCTTAGAGCTGTATATGGGAGAAAAGTAAACCATTTTAAAGCTGAGATAAGGATGAAGTTTGAGAGACACAGCAAAATCATTGGGCATATCCACTACAACCATATGGAAAGCCCTGAAAAAATAAATGGATGTATTAACAGCCAGATATCAAGTAAATCAAGGAAAAACATGACAGATGACATAAACAATGTAAAAGTTGTGAAAATAAAACTCCAAAATTACAGTCAGGGATGGTTTGAAGAAGATTCCGAGAGCCGAAATATGAGGCAATAAAATAATGCTTGTTTCGATGACCACATGTTTGGATTGTGTTTCAAACTGTGTATATACAGTAGCACAGTATTTTTTGGTATTTTATGCCTAAGCCTCCTGTCACAGTTAACCAGTTTCCTTTACAGAACACACACAGATATAT
>JAOVVA010000002.1:21876622-21890882 GCA_028565275.1 Leiocassis micropogon | reverse complement strand
AGTGATGTACAGTACAAGGAGTCTTGCATAGTTGATGAACATAAATGACATTTATCCTCAGGAGAATGTCCAAAATTAAAATACTGCAATCATGACTACAGTGAACGAACAGAAAACACTGGAACCACAGTAAATAAAAAGTGGAAGTGTTTTGTGAGTACCACATTATCTTCTCAGCCTTTGCAAAATGAAGGTTTTGCTTGTCATCAGTGTTGTTGTGGCTCTGGCCAGTGCTGCCAGCATCTTTCTCGACAACATGGAGTTTCATGCATGGAAAATGGAATTTGGTGAGAAATCTTGGTACACACTCTTCTTGCTAAAGAGTATTTCATAAAATATTTATACTTGTACTAATAAACATAATATGCAGAAAATATGCTTTAAAACATAAAAAAAAAGATAAAGAAGGATGATCCTGAATTTTCCGTGCAGCAGATCAACTCATTTATAATTTTTTTTTTTGGAGTTTAACAATGTAAGAGTTAAGGCAAACAATTATAACTATAATTGAATTATAGAAGTAGGTCTGCACTGTAGAGACCTACTTCTATAATTATAGAATATACTATATATATATATATACATATATATATATACATTCTATACCTATATTTAGAAAAATAAATATATAGTTTCACTAAAACTCATTTTACTTAGTTGCCTAAATACCTTAATGCAGCTGTACAAAGAATGTATACAGAATACTTCAATTCAGAGAGGGTGAGGGTTTATTTTTAGATGGGAAGGTCTTCCTGTGTCATAAGCACTCTCACATTCGTCTATTTCATTAACACCTCAGAAGCCCTACATACGTATTATTCAGAGGTGAAAATTACATTTACAGTACTTATGTTATTGTAATTGAGTAGTTTTTTGTGTACTTCTACTTTTTAAAGTAGTTCTCTAATTTTACTTTTACTTAAGTACTGTATGTTTTGTTTGAAGTATTGTACTTCGCTACATTTTAAATCATATTTGGTACTGAGTAAAAAATAAATGAATGAAAATGAAAAATAATAAAAACAATGCAACTGGGAAGGAAAAAAGCGAAATGACATCACATTCTTATGAAGCAAACCCCCGGCCATATTTAAGAGACCACTTTGATTTCAAGCAAAAGAAAGGCAACAGCTTTATTATGCAAAGGTGTTCCTTTAATTAAAAACAGCTAGTTTTAGATTTATATCCACTTGTCTTTTTTGAACTACACTAGAATCCCCCATCCTACCCCCGCTGTTAAAAAAATTAACTCGGTAACTTTTTTATCAGCTACTTTTTACTTTTACTTGAGTAGATTTTTATAATGGTAACTTTACTGGCACTTCAGTAAAATTTCACAGAAGTAACAGTACTTTTACTTGAGTACATGACTTTATTACACCTCTGGTATTATTACATCCTTTAATGCGGCTCCCTAACCCACACCACATAACAATAGGTAGTTACCTTTAAACAGCATAGATCATTATTCTAAAATAATGGTTTTAAGGAACCGGTTTTAAATAAACCTCTTTATTTAACATCACCCTCACAACATCACCCTCACAGATGTTACAAATATATAAGGAAAGAATGAGAGAAATAATTTTCCTTTAACCTGATTCGGAATTTGGAACCAAGTCTAAAAGGAAATATTTTCCTTTAATGTGCGTGTATGTTTTTTCTTCTAGGTAAGAGCTATAAGTCTGTAGAGGAATCCCAGCGCAAGATATCTTGGTTGGAAAATCAGAAACTGGGCCTGGAACACAACATGCTTGCTGACCAGGGCCTTAGGCGCTACAGACTTGGCATGACCAACTTTGCAGACATGGTGATTATAATAATAAAAGCATAGGAATCTATACATTTAGGTATATCTGTATACCTCTAAGCATGGTGGCACAGTGGCTTAGATTAACAGTACTGCCTTGCACCTCCAGGGTCTGGGTTTGGTTCCCGTCTTGGGTCTGTGTGCATGGAGATTGCATGTTCTCTCCGTGCTTGGTGTGTTTCCTCCCGCAGTCCAAAGGCATGCCCATTAGGCTAATTGGTGTTCCCAAATTGCCCGTAGTGTGGAATAAGCATGTGAGTGTGTGGCCTGCGATGAACTGGGACCCCATCCAGGGCTCCAGGGCCCCTGTGACCCTGTATACAGGAAAAAGTGACATAGACGATGAGATGACAATGACCTCTAAGCCTCTACACCTAAGCCTTGAATCTAGGGCTAATTTCAATCAATTATTTGATTTAATCCCAAAACTTCTATAAAACATAATAAATATCTATAAAACACACACACCCAGACACACACACACACACCTCTTCATCTGTGAGCAATAGTTATGCAATATTGTATAAAGCATCATTCGTTACGTTAGACTTTACAATAAGTCTTTATAAGCGACACATATACAGTGAGAGCAATTCCACTGAAGTAATCTTCTTCCACCATCTATTTGTTCGACAGAATAACCAAGAGTACAAAGCAGTTGTGTTTAAGGACTGCTTGGGATCTTTTGACAGGACCATAAAACATGAAGCAGCTACATTCTTCAAGCAGGAAGACAGAGCTGCTCTTCCACAAACTGTGGACTGGAGGAACAAAGGCTATGTGTGACTGATGATGTGACTGACGCAATAGTCATTATGTGACTAAAATGTTATCATTCCACTAATAAGTAGACATGAATTCTACTTCTGTAATGCTTATAAAAGTAAGCAATGCTGTAATGCTTATAAAAGTTCCTTTTTTTTTTTTTTTTTTTTTTTACAGCTGGAGTACTGCCTGGGGTGACAAAGGATATATATATATCAAGATGTCCAGGAACAAGAATAACCAGTGTGGCATTGCTACACGAGCCAGCTATCCACTGGTTTCCAAAAATGTTAAACATAAAAATGTTCTCCATCATGCTTGTACTGGGGTTCTCAGTGCTGTGTATTTTTTTGTGAATAGGTGGGAAATGTAATGTAAAAAAATATGACTTGGAAAATATGTTTTTTGTCTTGGTCATTAGTGAATATTTGTTTGGGAATAATAATCATATAATGCAGTGTCTTTGCTTTAGAGTGTTATGTCCTAAATTGAATTAAGTATACTGTAGAATATGTGATATAAAATTTTCACATTACTAACTTCCCATACCCAAATCGCCTGACTAATAGATCTCTGCATATGACTAATATACTGCAAATGTTATCTTTAAATGTGTGAGGGTTTATTGAATTTTTAAGCTTTTGGAGAACTTTATTAAGCTACTATTTTATCTTTGTTCTCTGTCTGGTGTTTGTCATTTATTTTCTGAGTTTAAATTCCTGTTTTGTTTTTTTTTGGTAATTACCTGTGTTTCAGTTTATGTTTAATAAAGTATATCTGCACATACAGTACATCATCCCTGAGCCATGTTTCATAACAGAATACCAGATCGTACATATTTAGTTTTGTGGACAGGCTTCCATCAATTTTCTTTTTCCTTTTTTTTTTTTTTTTTTAGAGGACATCAACTCTCTAACCGCTTGCTGCTTGATGGCCACACCTTATCTTGTCCTTGTAATTTGTCTGAAGACAGGTCAATGAGAGGAGCAATAAACAGTAGTTAATCTGTGGCAGTGTCACTATATCTACAGTTTCATACTGTTGAAGTTGGGTGCAGTTAATGCATTTTGTAAGCTCATCTTTATCCCCACCTGACTTCTTTTGATTGTGTAAAGCTGCTTTATGACAATTACAATTGTTAAAAGCGCTGTACAAATAAAATTTTACTGAATTGAATTGGCAAAACTGATAAATCACCATGATGAAACTAGCTCTCATGAGAGCAAAAACATAACAGAGAACTTAATTTAGAATTACCAGTCACAAAAATCAGCACCTCATATTAGAGCGGTTATGAAGGATTTACAGAAAATAAGTAGCAGACACATCACAATATCAACTTCAGCATTGTTTAATAATGTAGAAAAAAAAAAGGCATCAGGAAAGGCCAGGGAATTAGAAGGTGACTGTTAGTGTGTACATACTGTATAATAATATGGGATAAGAGACTTCCTTCAAAATAAATAATTTGCACTTTAAAAACATGAATGTGTGATCTAGATAATAATAATCATAAAATTAGTGTTATAGTTTTAAAATGTAAAGGAAAGAAAGCAATAAAGACATACACCATAGGTTTGCACATTTGCACGTGCACTTTATATTGTCTCTATCGTAGATAGTTCCCTGTTAACTTAAAATGTCTTGTCACAGCTAGCCGACTAATTAGGTCTCAAAGTTAGCTAGTTAGTTTTTTGTTAATTTATGTTGTTAATTATTGTTGTCATGTCAATCTGTCTTGTCTCAGCTAGACAGTAGGTTTCTTAGTTAGCTAATTAGTTTTCTGTTAATTTAATGTTGCTGGAGGAACATTGTTTCGTTTCACTGTGTACTAACTGCATATGGACAGTAAAAGCCTACTTGACTTGACTTGAATGATGATAAAAAGTATGTGCTTAGAGTATATAGAAGCCTTGCCGGTGTGTGTTAACCGCGGAGCACCAGACTTCAAACTGTGTCTTTGGGTTTTAAAGCAGATAACCTTTTGGGACATCATACTGCATTATTTGTTTAAAAAGTCAGTCATAATTTCTGCTAAGAAATTAGTAAAGACAAGTAAACTGTAATAAAAATGCCATGGGTATAAATGTAAAATCCTGAAGTGTAGAAGTACAGGAACAAAAACATATCTGCAAATCATGTAGAGCTTTGGAAAGTTTTAGAGCTGGATCATTTACCAATGGCTTCACCCTAAGTGTGACCAGCGGCTATAGAGTATGTCATTATCTTGATTTTATCCATATAGATCAGGTTGGCATGAGGTCTGAACATGCCCATGGTTTCACATTGTAACCCCCATGTGTGGCTATCTTCACTGTATGCGAATCACCAAAAGAAGGGCACCACCACCAGTTGTCGTGCAGCAGATATAGGAAACGTTTGGCCAGACACTGTGGACCTCTTTCCCAAGGCCAAGTTAACGTACTGTTGAACATGAGGCCACAGTTTCTCATCTGGTCTAGCCAATAACTGTCCCTAGTTCTAGTCATTGTCCTAAGGTGGTCAAGCAAAGCCATAATTCCCACTGTGACTCTCACTATTGTGAGGAACGCCCTGGCAAGTTGCTCAGTACTGTCACAGAGGTATGGCACCACCCTTACAAGAATGGCACGACGGCTACAGTGTAGCAGTCGAATAGATTGTGTTCGTGCACAGACTTTGTATTCTGTTTGATTGGAATTATTATAGATACGGTATGCGAGCGACTATGGGTGAGTTGGTTTCAAGTGACATTTAAGGTAAACATTTCAAGGTAAACATTTTTCCAGAATGAATGGGATCTCTACAGAGTAGAAGGGTAAGGAAATGTTTATATAACATGTTTATTGTTTATTATATACTGTTTATTATATAATATAATGTTTAGATTTCATATATATTAATATTTACTGTTATTTCTCAGCTTTTTCACCTTGTTCAAACTATACTTAAGGAGGAAATAATCTCAAATAGTCTTCACCGCCTGACTGTGGCATTTCCACATGTTAAATTATGCAATTTCTGCAATAAATGAGTGTAAGATTAACTACTATCTCTTGTGTTTTGTGTGTGACAAACACATGATCAGAATGGGTCATGACACAGTAGCATATAAAACATAGACGACCATGAAAGGTTTCCATCCACAGAGAGTTCTACAGAAACAGGTATGTACAACATACACATTTGTGAACTGGATTTGCACAGATTAATGATGTTTTAGTTTTAAACAACCTGCAAATCTGGGTAATCAGCCAGTTGTATTTTATGACAACAGAGGGAAGAAGTATGCAATTGTAGGGGAAATTAAAATAGAATGTGATTTTTTCCCCCCTCTTTCTTATTGGTTGCAGAATGAAGGTTTTGATTGTCATCACCGCATTTGTGGCTCTGGCCAGCGCAGCCAGCCTCTCGCTGGAAGACCTGGAGTTTCATTCCTGGAAACTGAAGTTTAGTAAGAAATATTCTTGTACATAATAAAACCTTAAAAAATGTTTTGTAAATTTTAAAACGGGATAGTAAGAACAAGCTTTAGTAGTAATTATGGTTATCGTTTTTTTATTTTTCCTTCCAGGTAAAATCTATAGGTCTGTAGAGGAGGAGTCTCAGCGTAAGATGACTTGGCTGGAAAATCGCAAACTGGTCCTGGTACACAACATGCTGGCAGACCAGGGCATTAAGAGCTACAGACTCGGCATGACCTACTTTGCAGACATGGTACGAAGAAAAATATAAATACTGTAGGGTTTGTTTGAAAAATGTTTGTGTTTGGCATCCTTTTTTTTTATTTAACAAAATAGTTTTTAATACAAAGGAGCTCATCAGCAATAAAATCATTCATTTTAGGAGTTCTTAGTATTGGTATGTCTCCTTTGTGCTACAAATTGTGCACTCAATTTGGTCTAATTTGATACCAATGATTATCTCATTAAAATGGCACCTGTCAAGGTGTGGAAGCAAATGTGCCAGCAAGTGAACAGGCAGATCTCGAAGTTGATGTGTGAGTCTCAAAGTTTTGAGTTCTGAAAGGAAAAATGTGCAAGTGTAAGGTCCTGATTGACTTTGACTCCAGAATATTTTGTGATGTCTAGATGATTGGGTGAGATCTCCAAAAGGACGGACCTTGAGGGCTGTTGCTGGGTATTTAGATGTATACAATACAATTTTATGCATTTGTATGTATACGATACACTTCTCTCATAAGTTAAATTGGTAATGCAAGCATTATTGTAAGTCATACCTTTAAATCCAATAATAATAATAATAATAATAATAATAATAATAATAATAATAATAATAATAATAACTACTCTAGATATGTAATTAAGTCTTTGTAAATGATGCTTAGTAATGGACTGGTATCCAAAAAAAAACATAAATATAAAATTTCTGAGGACAACTGGACAGACAAGACAGGTAGACACAGTTAAGTTAATAAGTGTCTCCTTTAAAACAGCGACTGAATTCACTATGTCTCTTTCTCTGACAGAGTAACCAGGAGTACAGACAGTCTGTGTTCAAGGGCTGCCTGGGATCATTCAACAGGACCAAGAGACACAGTGCAATTACATTCCTTCGACAGGCAGGAGGAGCTGTTCTGCCAGCTACCGTGGACTGGAGGGAAAAGGGCTATGTGACTGATGTTAAAGATCAAAAGGCGTGCGGTTCGTGCTGGGCCTTCAGCGCGGTAAGGCGAGCGTAATATATGGTTACTGCGACATGTCCTTGTTACTCTTCCTGCACAGTCAATCAGTGTTAGTTTTAAGAACCTGCCACTTTTACAGGTCTTGGTGTAAATAGACTGTCTGTTTTCTTCTTTTGCCCTCTTCTCTAATCTCTTTTACTATCACCCATCCTCTCTCAGACAGGATCACTGGAAGGCCAAACTTTTAGGAAGACAGGGAAGCTGGTGTCGCTGAGTGAGCAGCAGTTAGTGGACTGCTCCGATGATTATGGAAACTTTGGATGTGGGGGAGGCTTGATGGATCAAGCTTTTGAATATATTAAGGACAACAAGGGAATTGACACAGAGGAATCCTACCCTTATGAAGCCATGGTAAGTGGAACAGGTAAACATATGATTTAACCCCCTTAGACAAACGGTAGGAGTCTTGCATTGATGGGAATGGCAATTTTTTTGTTAAAAATTGCTTAAAAAAAATCTGAATTTGCTGAAAAAAAATGTTTTATTGAGGTTTTTTTTTTTTTTTTTACCAAGCAGGCTTTCAGGTTTACAATGGTAAGTAATTTATAATGAGAACAAAGACTTATATTCCCTTATTTTTAATAGGATGGTAAGTGCAGGTTTAAACCAGACACTGTGGGAGCCACATGCACTGGCTATGTGGATATCAATAGTGAAGATGAGGATGCTCTACAAGAAGCCGTGGCAACCATCGGACCTATTTCTGTCGCTATAGATGCAGGCCATGAATCCTTCCAGTTCTATGAATCTGGTGAGTCTAATATAAACATTATTGGTTATTTCTAATGCTTCAAGATCTAAATGTTACTGTTTAGTGTTTTACATTTATTTAATTAATAAATAATTTAATTACTAAATAATTGGGTCCATATATATTTTTTAATTGATTAAAGGAATCTACAATGAGCCTGAGTGCAGCAGCTTGGATCTGGATCATGGTGTTCTGGCTGTTGGTTATGGCACAGACAATGGAAAAGACTACTGGCTGGTCAAGAACAGGTAAAAAAAAAAAAAAAAAAAAAAAAGATACACAGATACGTTGATATGGAAACTTCATTATTCTGAATTGTAATGGCCTTTTATTTCCAAAGCTACAAATATAAACATATAGTAACGATTCTAATCTAGCAATCTATCTAATACCGATATCTATGCAGGTGACACACATACTATTGTTTATTGTTTGGCGGGCTAATTTATGTGTGAAATTTATTCCGCATTTATTATTATTATTTTTTTTTCACATTTCTCCTGCAAAAGTTGATGCTTCACCACTATTCTTTTAGGTCTTAATAACATATTGAACATTTCTTAACATAACTAATTAATTATTTTTTCACTAGGCAGTGTTTATCCATTGTTTATTCAGATTAAAAGGAGCTGTTTTTTTGTTAAGCTTATTGTGCATTATGCTAAGTTAGCTAAACTGAGTTCGACACCATTGATTTAAAGACTCAGAGGAAACAACTTATTCAAATAAAAAATATTCAAATTCATATTTAAAACAGATCCAGTAGATAAGTGACAATTAAAAAGCCAAGATACAATCCAAAGTACAATTCAAACATTGTTAAAACCAGTAGACAACACTGATCACTAAATTTCATACTGTCTTTTTCCCAACACAGCTGGGGTCTAGATTGGGGTGATGAAGGCTATATCAAGATGTCGAGGAACAAGAAAAACCAGTGTGGTATTGCCACAGCAGCCAGCTACCCTCTTGTTTAAAGGTGTGTGTATGTGTGTGTGTGTGTGTGTATAATCAGTGATGTCACAGCTTTTAAATCCTCTTTTATATTAAAACTAATGGTAACTGGCATTAAGAGATTTCAGATATAAACATTATTAATTTTTAAAATATGTAAAATATGTTACATATGTAACATTTTTTTTTTTTACATTAGCAAGCTGCAATAAATGCAAAAATTGTATTGATATTTTTCCACAGGTGGGTGAAAAGGTCCATGGCAAACTAAATCTGCAGCATCAGCATGGCTTAATTATGTAAAACATGGCAGAGTAAAAAACAGTAATTTCTTTATTAAATTACTCAAAACAGAATATTGTAACTGAACCTTATTTTCTACTCTGGGATGAAAAAAATGAATGGAATAAATAAATAAAATGAATGGACTAAACAGTTTTGTCATTTTGTGTGCGCATAAATGTGTTATGTCATTTTGTGTGTTGTTTTATGCTTATTTAATTATTAATAATAATGTTTATTACTTTATCATATTAATACTGTTGGACCCTAAACAGCAGAAAAAACTGGCACTTTTCTGCAAAATTAATGGTGTTAACATGTTTGTAGAAGGAGTAAACAGTATATTCTGACAGTGCTGGTGTTGTTTTTCTGTCTACTGAGTTTGGTAATTTCAGCTATATAATAATTATATTTCATTTGACCTCCTTTATATTTAAAACTTGCATGTGGTGGGGAGTTTATCTGTGAAAATTATTTCTCATGCTCCTAGTAACACTAATTTCCACAGTTTGATTCCTTAAATATGCCAGTGCCATCAGGGAAGAAAAGAAAATCCATGGATGACATAACCTTCATACATTCAGGTAGTCAACTGACATTTTATTGCAACATAACATTGATCATCTTTGACCTTACCAATTGAAGCAACCCCATTATAACATAAAGTAGATGGATTTAGGGTTTTGTTATTTTCTAATGTACATTAGTTGACCCTAGTTATAAATTTTTATAGATCTGTGTTCATGTTCACTTGGCATTTTTAATTCCACTTTCCAAGGAGTGAACAACATTTTCTTTTTATCTTTTTTCTATATTAAGATAGGATATACCTTAATTCGTCCCACAGCGGGGAAATTTCTTTGTTACAGCAGCGAAAAAAAAAAATTGTGCAAATGAAAAAAAAAATAGGGAACATACAGTGTATAAATACAAGAGAAAAAGTAAAGACAATACAATAATTGCACTTTCAAACAAACAAATTGCACTGGTTCCAACAAACTGCACAAGGGTATTATTGCACAATTTAAAAAGTCATTATTGCACAGTTTCCATTGCATTGAGTTGCACTATGATAATATTGCACAGTTTAAAATGTTATTGTACAGTTATGTTGCAATGAATTGCACTAGGATAATGTGGCAGTTTCAAATGGTGTTATTGCACAGTTGCTATGATGTCCCGATAGAGCAGGCCCTGTGTATCCAATTACTGTAGGTACTCGTGCCTTCTGTGTTTGAAATTTCTCCTTTGTGACCAGCATTCACCCAATACAAACTTGGGATCTATGTGACTAGGGCAACTGCCTTTAGTGCCTTGTATGCATTTTTTTGCATTGTATCAACATTCAGTGTATTTCAATTTCATTTTTATATCACTTTTAATAAACATTATCACACAGCAGATTTACAGAAGTCTGGAAATTAATTTACATTTGTCCACTGTGAATAAGTCAGAGGTGATGGCTGCAAGGAAGCTCCCTCAAAACAGCATGAGTAAGAAACCTTTAGAGGAGTAAGACTCAAATGATAAAAACTGATTGTTTACCTAAGGACATAAAAGGATAATAGAGATACTGAATATTTTTTATTATTTCAGTAGACTTTTTAACTAAAAGTATTTGTACCCAAGTAAATTTATTGCATGTTAAATCTTCAGGCTCTCCAAGCAACACCACCTAATGAGTGAATCCAAGATTTCTCATTTGCCTGGCTTGTTTACACACTCTTATTTATTTAAACTTACAGCATTTTGAAGATTCAATAAATTTTTTTTTTCAATTAAAAAAAAAATTATAGCGCTTTTAACAATGGTCAGCTTCACATGTGTATGAGTGAGAAAAAAAATGTGTTTAGATAGTAATGAGCAGCACAGGGATGAGTCAGCAGGTACAGAGGACAGAGAGGGGGTCTGGATCACTAGAAGCTCAGGAGCAGCATGTGTAGATCCAAACCATCATGAAGCAGAATCCAGCTGGAGGTGGTCCTAAATTTCCTAATCCTATTTTTTTTTTTTTTTTACAACAAATACCTACTGTTTGTAAGATATGTATGTTTGAACAGTGTAAACTATTTCCAGTGTAAGATATACTGTATGAATACTGGAAGACTTATGAGAAGAACCGTTCAATTCTATTTCACGCATAATGCCTGCATAGCGTCTATGAGAGTCACGTGACAAAAGAACGAACGATTCAGACCAGAAGATATAGGCAGTGGCTTAGTGGTTAACTTTGTGGCATGAAGTTTGCATGTTCTTCCCGTGCTTGGTGGATTTCCTCCCAAAGTCCAAAGACATACAGTTTATGCTAATTGCCGTTAACAAATTGCCCATAGAGTTTGAATGAGCATGTGGGTGTAACATTGGTGACCCTGCGTTCTGACTCCAGTTATGCTGGGATATGTGAAGAAAGAGTTTCACTGTGCAGTAGTTTATATGTGACAAATAAAGACTTAGCTTCACTTAACACAGCTACTTTGTCCTTTGGTGCCATGGGCAAGGATGTTCAAAGACGTGGAGACTGACGATAAGATGATCAAAGCTATGACATAGGGGCATACAGAAAATTTAACATGACAGGTCTGCATCTGTAGTGGAGTTCAGTACTTTTCATCTTTATAAATCTGATGTGTCTTACATTGAAATCATATGCTAATCTGGTGTTACCAATCAGAACTTGATAATACTACTAAAAGAATCTGAACACTTGTATTCAGCATTTGGTTGTGGGTTACGGCACAAAAGATGGACAAGAGTAATGGCTGGTCAAGGACATCAAGAACAACACTTTATTTTTGTAGTATGTAAAATGCGTTCAGAGATAGAATGTAGGTAATAACATTGCATCATTCCAATTATTATTGACAACAGCTACATAAACTTTGAATTTTAAGGTGCGATCAGAGGAGTTCACATTAACCACAAAATGTCTTACTTCTTAATTTTTATTTAATTTAATTGTATTTTAAACCATAGAGGGCACCTTGCACCCAGAGTCTATAGTTTTAGAGTGGACTTCCAAAGTATGTACAGTATTTTATAGCTGAGAGTACTGCTGCATATCCCTATGTGGCGTCACACCTCCAGGGTCGAGTGTTTGACACTAGATGTGCAGATTGGATGATCTGCTCTGGCACCTCCTTAACAGGAGCAGCCAAAAGAACAACAACGTATTAAGTTAACTTTAAACCATGCAAAGCTTGTTTTCTAAATTGAACAAATCCAGCAGTAGAGAACACGAGCAAATCCACAATCTAAACAAGTGAGCAGGTGATTATTTACAAATATTAATCTTTTATAATTCTTCTGAAAACCAGATTTAAATGCTTTAGTTGGGGCAAAAGCAGACTGTTAAGAAAATGTCGAATCTAAAATATATTGTATGTGTGTGTACTGTGCTAATCTTCTAAAAAGTACAGTTATGCACAATAAAAACAGGTTTGTTAAACAGAAAAGAGGTGGAGAATAACAAAATGTAACACAGGGTCTGAGTCAAGCAGTTGTTTACTTACAACTATTAATCTTTTATAATTCTTCTGAAAACTAGGCTTAAATGCTTTATTGGGGGGGGGGGCAGCCTTTTGAAAATATGTCAAATCTAAAATATATTGTATGGGTGTGTGCCGGACATTGCTTATCTTCTAAAAAGTATAGTTGCACAATAAAAACAGGTTTGTTAAACAGAAAATAGGTGGAGACTAACACATGTAACACTGTGGTATATAGAGGAAGGAAATCCACAATCTGCATCTGTAGATGAATTCAACATCGAAGAAACATGAGGTATGTACCACATATATCAGTGTTATTTACACAATTCATATACAGTAATACACATAGGTCTAGGAACAGATAAATTATAATAAAATTGTATCTAACCTGAAAAAATTCAAGTAAAAAAAAAAAAATTATTTTGGTTTCCTAGAAACACAGGTAAGAGTAAAAATATTCCCTACAAACAAATCTTTACACAAGAGCAGAAATGTTGATCTAATTTTTTGCAGAGTGAAGGTTTTGCTTATATTATTCACGACTCTTGTGGCTCTGGCCAGTACAGCCAGTGTCTCTCTGGAGGACCTGGAATTCAAGGATTGGAAATTAAAGCATGGTGAGAAATCATCTTCGGTCTAATTAAACTGTCAAACAAGTTTTACAAAACCTATTTATACAATGGTTATAAGAATGTGATTACAAAGAAGAATACCCATGCAATATTTTGCTTTGTCAGATTCAGTTTTTTCTTTTCTTCTTATAGGTAAGATCTATAAGTCTGTAAAGGAAGAGTTTCAGCGGAAGATGACCTGGCTGGAAAATCGCAAACTGGTCCTGAAACACAACATGCTGGCTGACCAGGGCATAAAGAGCTATAGGCTTGGAATGACCTACTTTGCAGACATGGTGAGAAGATTATTACAGTATATGTATTTGCTGTATGCTTCTTTATACAGACCAGAGTGTAACAGGTGGGACACCTAAAAGGATCACAAGGTAACCAGATGTCACAATCACAAACAGTCTTTATTAAGGTAGGAAGTCTTAGTGTAGTTATACTCGATAAAAGCACAGTGGCTTTGGTGACGCCCGGGTGAATGACACAGGTCCACGGGTTGAACCTCAGGATGCGCAGGTGTCTTTATGTCGATAGAGCAGGTGAGACAAGCAGTGCTGACAGCAGATTCCGTGTGAGTTTACTAATGTCTTCAAATTAAAGACAAATTAAACTTATTTTAAACAAAATTATTTTGAATGTACCCCAATTCACTACTTTTTTTCGAGAAATAATTTGGAATTATGTAATGTATTGCAGTTTATATTGTCCAAGTGTAATTTTTTAAAACACACACACACACACACACACACACACACACACACACACACACACACACACACACACACAAATAGCAATATATAAACCATGAGAAGTATAACATGCCTGCTACAAGTGAATAATTAGCAACATTTTATTACAAAAAGCACACTCTTTACTGCTGGATAAGTAAAATAAAAAAATGTAACT
>JAOVVA010000002.1:21859433-21869570 GCA_028565275.1 Leiocassis micropogon | reverse complement strand
ATTCATGTTTGTGGCTGTAATGTGACAAAATGTGGAAAAGTTCAAGGGGGCCAAATACTTTTGCAAGCCACTGTATAGTAGTAATTTTTTTATTTGTATTCTGAGTTATTGAATACAAATATTTAATACAATTTTCCAATATAATAAATTTTTATTTGTTAGGAATAGTAACGCCATACCAATAGTGGTGGGAAAAGGAGGGCTAGCAGGAATTTTCCTCCCCAGTTAAGCATGCTGGTGAAAGCCATGGCGATGGGCCGGGCTGGCTGGTCAAAAAGCTCAGAACCAATGAACCAAGAGATGGGCCCTGGACCCAGCTCATATGCTGAAATCAGGGTAAACACCACAAGCACCTGAAGACCACGAATGTCCAGGACTATGTCCTAAAGAGACATAAAGTGAATTACATCATCATTACTATCATTATTGGATGGGTTTCCTATGTTAAATATATGGAAGAGGATTAGGGCCGTTCTGGCCAGAATGAAGGAATGACATAAATATTTCTTTTTATATTTATATAATCTATATTTTTTTCTTGTAAAACATATGAATTAATCTCACCAGCAAGGAGTCTGTGATGGTCATTAGTAAATTACAAAAAGCTACCAATAGGAAGCCAGTAAGGAGCAGCTTCCTGCGCCCTGCCCTCTCCACCAAGAACAACTTTAAGAAGAAACAAATGACAAATTATGAAATTGGAGCATACTTTCCTGTTAAAAAAAAAATCAAGAAAACAAGAATTTTTCAGCGTTTCTAAATATAAGAGAGGTTAATACAGTAGAATTGACCAAATATCATCAGTAAAAGTGGTTGCAGATAGAAACCTCTCACTGATGCCTCTGAATCACACACAGTTCTAAATACTCAGGAAAGTTCTAACACTCACAGACACGATGGTAAATGCCACGTTGACAGCTCCAACTCCAAGTGTCAGATATTTTGCTTCTTCAAATTTGGCCTTGGTAAATATTTTCGTTGAATAATTTATGATCTGTAAATGAAAAAGTAAGAGTGTGGTATTTTATCCAAAAACAACAAAGACCTAAAAAGAAGAATCTTTTAAGCAGAACTCCTAATGATGAATGAGGTATATTGAATGGTGGAAGAGTCCAAGGTGTCCACCGTAAACAACTGAACAACTGAGGATCAATGGATGCTGTATAAAAACATAATAATATTGTGGGATGTGAAGGATAAGGAGGAAATTAAATAATTAAAAAAAAGAATATTTGCATTCATTTGTGCCATTTTTGTTCAGCATTTTTGTTGGGAAGAAAAATACATTTCTGGACTTATGGTTAATTGTGTTATGTAGTAGGTTGCGTTTGACAAAACATGGTTGTATTCAATTTATTATTGTTGTTGTTGTTGTTATTGTTATTATTATTATTATTATTATTATTATTATTATATACTCATTTTATTATAATAGAAATAATAATAAAGGTCGCCTTGCACCTTCAGGGTCCGGGTTTGATTCCCAGCCAGGCTCGATTCCCTTGGTGGGTTTCCTCCGGGTACCCCTGTTTCCTCCCACAGTCCAAAGATATGCAGGTTAGGCTAATTGCTGTTCCCAAATTACCCATAGTGTGTGTGTGAGTGTGTGTGCCCTGCGATGGATTGGCACCCTGTCCAGGGTGTACCCTGCCTCGTGCCCTAAGCCTCCTGGGATAGGTTCCAGGTCCCTGCGACCCTGAATACAGGATAAAGCGGTATAGAAGATGACTGATGAGAAGATGAAGTAATTATAATTGAGTAATTAAAAAACATACATTTTAAGGTGGAAAAATATGCACTTCTTCTATGACAAAATGTCAATAATATGAATATTAATCATTTTAGTCATAAACCTTTAGGTCTCCTGAATAAAAAAAATGGCCATGTCAATGGCAAGTTATAAAAGATAGGTTAAAAAGGACATAAGAACAAGCAAAAGAAAAAAGCCTATCCTGTTTAAAAAATACAGGGTGGGCCACGGAAAAGTAGGCGAAAGTATGACAAGTTGAGTTTTTTTTTTTTTACTTTTCCATGGCTCACCCTGTACAAACTATGTTGGTGAAGTTATTAGAGAATATTTCTCATACAGAAAGGTAAATGTTTACTTTTTTGTAGGTGCTTTTTTCACATATTTGAACATTTTATCACTAGTGATAATTTTTAAAAAGTTCACAAAAACCAAACACAATAAATGTTTATGCAAAATGCATTTTTTTTTTTATATTTAGTCCCAAGGGTGTAAAAATTTTCGAATTCCACTCTTATGGCATGTAGCCCAAACAACACAAAATCAAATTGTCATTTTCTTATATCAACACTAACCGCGTTGAATCCAGATAACTGGCTCCCCAGGTTTATGATTAGAACAAGTATTATGGGCTGCCTGTAGCAGCGCTTGATGAAGAATTCCCCGATAGTTACTCTGGCTTCACTGTGAGCTGCTTCCTCTCTCATTTCATCCATCTCCTTTGCTACCTGTTCAGGGTTTCCTCTTAACCTTCTTAAAGCTGAAGGTAAAATCAAAATGAGATGCAGATGAGATGCACATTCTAATTCTTTATACATATACAAGTCTAAGCATGTAAATTTCTCTCACACTTACCAGCTTCTGCTTCTTGCTCTTTACCACAGTTGATAAAGACATAGCGAGGGCTCTCAGGGCAAAAAGGTAAGATTAAGTACTGGAGGACAGCAGGAATGAGGGACAAAGACAACATAAACGCCCAGTACTTCCATGTACCCAGGACTGTTTCTAAGCCCACCACCTGTAACGTTCACCACAAATAAATTAGTCTAGGCTAGTCTTTCACTGATGGAAACCAGATCATAATTAAAAGGATGAACAAGAGATAAAAAGAGTGTTTGTGTGGTCTCTCACCATGCCCAGGAAGATGCCAGAGGCAAAAGAAACCTGGTTGAGAGTTGCGAAGGCACCACGGAGGTTAATCGGGGACACGCCTTGGATATACAGAGGGTTTAGACTCATCACCAGACCACAGAAAAGGCCAAAAATAAAACGGCCCACAATAAGAAGTTCATAGGCTTTAGATGCTTTGCTTAGGAACATCAGACCGGCACCCACTATAGACAAAATGTTTGCTATGAGAATGGCATTTCTCCTACAGGAAAAAAAAGAGCAAGATTGACACTGCAACCAATATGTATTCAACATACTTTTAGAGAAAAAAAAAGATTCCCTGAAGTTAGTTCTCACCTTCCATAGGAATCAGCCAGGCTTTTGACACCCAGTGACCCCAACAGAGCTCCAAAGTCCTTGATGCTGACTGAGAGAGCCCACAGAAATGTCAAACTCTGTTCTGGCATGGACTGATTGTGTCTAGACTTCCATGTCACATTAAAGAAGTCTTCAATAACCTGAGTCATTAAAGGATAACAATCAATTAACTTTATTGTCATTGTTATAATTAGCAGAGTATAAATAACAATGAGATATTATTAGAGCATCTTTCCAGCATGTAATAACCATAGTCCAGCAGTGCAGTAACCATAACGGCTATGTGAAATAGAATATAAGGAGACAATGGGTCACGAACCAAAAAAGTGTGTCTATGTGTGTGAAGTCCAGTTCACAGTTATTGTCAAGCAGATCAAGCAGGAGAATATTATAGCACCAACAAAACCTCAAGATTGATCTATGGGACAGATTTATTTCACAAATTCCTGAAAATTCCAATGTGAGTGAATGTCTGTAGATAATCTTTGTTGCATACTGACAAGAAACTATTCCTGCATTCGTAAAGACTATTGTGCTCATACTGAAAATGCTTTCAACAAATTCAGTGTATTTAGATTTTTCAGTTTACGGTTGTACAGGTGGTGTGTAATAATTTATAATCCAATTTTCACGCATCACCCAGAAGGGCATAGTCACGGTACTCCAGGTCACGCCTCGAGCCAAACCTTGATCACCTGCGACTGTTTTGCTGCCTCATTCATTGGCTCGAGCACACCTGCTACGTGTTTTCATTCATCACCTAGCTCTATATAAGTCTTGCACAAGCAACCACTCATTGCCGAATTATTGCGTGCTCCAAGCTCTGTGTTCCATCACGCAACTACACTCTCTCTACGCGTTAAACATTATATGTATCTCCTCGCACAGCCGCGCTCACTCTGCGCGTTGGCCACAGCACGCGCTCTGCATCACCCATCCATTAACCCCCTCCACAGCCACTGCCAATCCACGCCACTGCCCACCTCAGACAGCACCCCAAGTATTGGTTCTCTGCTTATGCTTCTCCCTGTTTTCTATCCTTCACATTTTTTCATTAAAATCAGTTAAACTAAGTCCTATATGTTGTGAGGCTCCACCAGGGTACACATTTAGCCTATAATTATGCCATTGAGTTTTGCACCCTGGCGGCCTCTTGTGGATGGAATGAATGCGAATTGACGTGTTTTTTAATGGACTGTCCCAGGCCGTGAAGGATGAGTTGATTTCTCGAGAGCTTCTTTCAGACCTGAATGGCCTCATGGATCTTGCAGGTCGCATTGATGCGCGTCTCCGAGTTAGACGCCAAGAACGCATCCAATCCCTGATAGAGACGAGACCAGCCGCTCCACCACAGAGTATCAATCCCCCCACCGAGCCCATGCAGGTCGACCAGACCGAATCTCTCCCGAGGAATGCCAATGTCAGCGGGACAAGGAGGCCTGCTTCTACTGTGGCCAGGTAGGCCATTTCCGTCTTCAGTGCCTGTTAATACAAAAGGCCGTCCAATAACACTGGGAGTCCTGGAGGACCTATTTCAAAGAAACGTCTCAGGCCAATGTTCATTGTTACCTGTCATGATCATTTACAATAACAAGGCTGAACCACTCAAGGCGCTCATTGACTCTGACGAAGACCTGATCAGTGCCGCTACAGCAAGGGAATTAAGAATCCTTTTCTGCCCTTAGACACCACCCTGTGTGTGCAGGCCCTACCACCCATCACTCACCGCATACCCCAGTCACCCTGAGGATCTCAAGCAACCATGTTGAGACCATATCTTTCTTCATCATGGAGGGCTCTCTTGCCCCTGTTGTCCTTGGGGCTCCTTGGCTGATCAGGCATAACCCTAACATTGACAGGGCCAAGAACACCATCCTCGATTGGAGCCCTGCCTGTCTGTCTTCATGCCTCCACTCTGCTAGAGCCCACTCGTCACACTCTGTTATTGAGGAGGAGTTCCCAGATCTTTCCAGCGTCCCATTTGCCTACAGTGACAAGTTTTCAGCAAGACACGTGCTCTCTCCCTGCCACCCCACAGACCCTACAACTGCTCCATCAACCTCCTCCCAGGTACAGCCCCCCCAGGGGGACGCTTGTACTCCCTTTCCACCCTGGAGAGGGAAGCCATGAATAAATACATCACTGAATCTCTGGCAGCAGGGTTTATCAGACCTTTCTCCTCACTGGCTAGAGCCGGTTTCTTTTCCGTGGACAAGAAAGACAAGTCTCTTCGACCCTTCATCAACTACCATGGACTGAACGCCATCACGATCAAGAACTGCTATCCCCTTCCCCTCATGTCAACTGCTTTTCAACTGAGAATAAGGGAGGGGGACAATATGGATAATATTTTAATATTTTTTAATTTTTTGGAGGAGCACAAGCTGCATGTCCGACAGGTCTTGCAAAGGCTTCTTGAAAATAAACTTTACGTCAAAGCGGAGAAACATGATTTCACAGAGACTCTGTATCCTTCCTCAGTTTTTCCGCTTTCCCTTCTAGCCTACAGATGGAGCCATCCAAGTTAACTGCTGTCATAGACTGGCCCACTCCCACTTCAAGGCGAGACATTCAACAGTTCCTGGGGTTTGCCAACTTTTACAGACGTTTTATCAGGAATTACAGTTCAGTGGCAGCTCCCCTTACCACTCTAACCTCCACAAAAAAACCTTCCTCTGGAACAAACAGGCGGAAGATGCATTCTCCGACCTCAAGCGCAGATTCACTTCCGCACCCGTCCTAACTATCTCAGATCCTTCTCTTCAGTTTATTGTGGAGGCGGACACCTCTGAGTCAGGGGTCGGGGCTGTTTTATCACAAAGGTCACCCAAATATTATAGGCTATACCCATGCTCTTTCTTCCCCCGTCGTCTCACCCCTGCAGACATAGGGGATCAGGAGTTGTTAGCGGTAATACTTGTCCTCGAGGATGGAGACACTGGTTGGAGGGAACCACTTCCCCATTCTTAGTCTGGATGGATCATAAGAATCTAGAGTACCTCAGATCAGCCAAGTGACTCAATGCCCATCAGGCCAGGTGGACTCTATTCTTCTCACGCTTTAACTTTACGCTTTCGTATCGCCCTGGCTCCAGAAACATCAAACCCGTCGCCCTGTCTCAACAGTTCTCCACACCCCAGGAAACGTCTCTGACTGAACCCATCCTTCCTGCTCGTTGACTTGTGACAGCCACACTCCTGGATATCGAAATGCAGAATAAGAGAGCACTCGATCAGGAACCAAGCCCCAGCAACGTCCCCCCCGGTCTGCTTTTTGTCCCGGCCTCTGTCCGAACTCGAGTATTGGAATGGGGACATAGCTCTCGAGTTGCCTGCCATCCTGGTGGAACCCGCACCCTGGCCATTCTTCAGCAACGATTCTGGTGGCCTTCCATGTGAGATGATGTCCTGGAGTTTGTGGCAGCCTGTGATGTCTTGTGTTAGAAGTAAATCAAGCAAAAAGCCCCAGACTTTTCACGTCCCCCCCCCCGCCCTTGCCTCCTTCTCCTTGTCTCATCAATAGGGGTGAAGTTTTCACAGTGCGCAGACTGCTAAGAGCTTGACGCAGAGGGCGAGGCTTACAGTACCTTGTTGATTGGGAGGGATATGGCCCAGAAGAGAGAAGTTGGGTCCCTGCCAGGTTCATTGTCGACCCAACCCTGCAACCACTCATTGCAAAATTATTGCGTGCTCCAAGCTCTGTGTTTTTTGTGTCTAGTGTACTTTACTTGTCTAAAATACTTCGTTGTGTTTTAATGCTGTCGACCCATTTTGCCCCCCTCTTTGTCTTACGATTTGGAATTGTCTGCTACGTTGACTGATTACCCGCCTTTGATCATTTGCTTTCGTTTCTGACTTCGACTCTGCCTTAACCCCCAGGATTCCTGCAACTCTGATCACAGATGCATGTTTTCTGAATCACCAACGGTTCAATTCACAAGCCCGATCTCCTGACACGGCTGCTCTCTCTCTCAACCTGCGCGCCGGATTCAGCATGTGTGCTGCAGCTTTGATTCCATCACACCACCATGCTCTTTCTGTGCGTCGGATTCAGCACACACGCTGCAGCACTGATCCATCACGCAACTACACTCTCTCTACACGTTAAACATTGTATGGGCGCTGCAGGTCTGATCTCCCTGCACAGCCGCGCTCACTCCAAGCTCACTCCTGCACAGCCGCAGACAGCACCCCAAGTATTTTTTCATTAAAATCAGTTAAACTAAGTCATATCTGTTGTGTCTGCTTTTGGGTCCTCCAAACCTGTGCGACACAGTCGACGCCTCGTGACAGGCATGGGTTCATTTTTTTGAGGCTGGTTTCTTCTTCATGACCTCTCATGATCTCTTAGACCAATTTAAATTTAAATGAATTTAGTGCATTATGCGGTAATGGTGCCTTGAATAAGACTCCTGATATTGCAGACACATTGTGAGTTGCAACTCACAGGAGCATTTAATATATAAATTAAAAATGTCTTCAAATCAAATGCTGATGTGATGGGGCTCTTAGAATCGTGTAAAAATAGACATAAGGTAATAAGGATAACAAGGTCCTTATGAACAGGTGCTAGTTCTAATGTGTATATGAATGGGAAGATTGTGAGCATTTGATGAAGTATTTCATATTTCAAAAGTTTCTGTGTATTGCAGTTTTGACATCAGATTCCAGTTGCATGCCAAATTCACAGAATTAATGAATATACTGCATTTCATCCACCTGAAAGACATGACTAAGACCTGGAAGACCATCCCGGATAGCTTTGGAATGAAATAACAACTGGAGACCATTGCACTGTATCCACACACCAAGCTGATAAATCAACACAGTCCAGACATCATAGCCACCTGTCTGTAAACATAAATCCTTCCAACACCACGGCGAGCTGAATAGAAAGCTCTCACAACTTTTTTTTTTTTTTGAAAGTTTATTCAACAAGATGTGTATGTTCGTGCCATGCTATGCAGAGTCATGTACTCACTCTGGCTGGGGAGTTGACATTGCCGGTGTGGTATCCGATCTGCAGAGAGCCAAACACTGCCGCCACTACAGAGGTTAGCAGTGTGGCAGTCAGCTGACTCTGGCCACAAAACCAAACACATGTGTCACAGTTAAACAGTTCTATAAGCCCAAAGTAAACACACACTGACTAATGCTCACGTTCGCTCTCACACGAGACACAAATTTATCTTGTTTAGTCTTTTATTATTATCTTATATTTTATATATGAAATATTTTTCTTTTCCTTCATCAGATAGCAAAGATTCAATCAATTCTATCCATGGCTCAATACATATAATTGTGCAACACTTTTTAAAAATATATTTTTTTACATTTTTGCTCATCCATTAAGTCTCATTATTCACAATAACCACACCCATCATTAGTCTCATTCACTTTGTACTGTTATTCCCAAAATCATACACATTAAATACATTTGAAAAACTATTTTTTTTATATTCTTTAACTGATTTTATAAAGAATAAATAAGGGAAACACTAACCTCTCCGTGTGCCATCGGCTTGTCAGCTTGTTACTTCTTTAGGGAAAGCAGTTAATATTGTGTTTACTTTAGAGCTTGTATTTCCAGCTTTGGGGCATATATATTAGCATTTCTTAAAGTGGCACACCGCAGAGCTGAATAGATTTCCCATGTGATATCTCAAGATCAGGGGTAAGTGGTTTAAAGAGGGAAAAAATCAGTTTAGAAGACTAGCAACACATAAAAAAAAGTCTTTGCATTTGTTCATTTATCAGCATTTCTCTAAAAGGCACATTTATTCACAAGCATCCTGAACATACAGTATATATATATAGATTAATTTTAATGTAGTATGATAACAATTTTGTAAAGTAAAACATATTTTTAGCCTTGAAAATTAAATTAAATATTAATTATAAAGATAATCTATGGCTCTATGTTTAGTGTTTAATTTTCAAACTTAAAGATTTGCAAAAAGAAGACTAGTACTTATTTCAAATATCATAATTAAATTTAGACCATATATTCACCCTTTTTTATTTTTTTTATTTTTTTGACTGGGCCACATTAAATGTATTCCTCCCCTAGTGAGCCCACCGTGTATCAGTACTAATAAGAATGTTGGTAGCAAACAAACACATAAATGATCTTTACATCTTGTGAACGTTCACTAATACAGGGCATTGCATTAGGTAAACAAATTACCAATACAATGACCTCTTATGGATGCTGTGATGTCATGTTGCCAGGTGTTAATTAGGATATTTACAATATGACAGACCAGCCAATCAAATCTACCTGTAAAAACAAAACACCTGTATAGTGAGTCCCTTACCTGTTTATGTGATTATATCTGCTCGAGACCCAACATCCAATTTTTCTTGGCACCTCTTGAGTGTGTATACACTTCATCCAGGGATTAACACTTGTTCACATACACCAGTGGTTCCAGGTCCTTCATTTGCACCCCACCTCTATATCCCCCTTGCTTCAGTCCTATCTCACTATTATCGCTCTCTTAGTGAGCTTACAGACACTTGTCCATACCCAGGCTCCCATGTGATCCCTGATAAAGTCACACCAGTATGATGAATTTTGAGTTGGGTCTGAAAGAATGGCAGAGACAGACATTCCAGGTCTACACAAAATTCTCTCTCTCTCTCTCTCTCTCTCTCTCTCTCTCTCTCATCATCTTGTCATGTTCCTGTTATTTTCTTACATTTTTATCAAAAGACTGAACATCTACTGAATAGCTATTGTAGATTAATCAGTAACAGTGGTGTCAAAAGTATTCACATTCATTACTTGGGTAGAAGTATAGATACTAGGGTTTAAAAAGACTTTTTTAGAAGTTGAAGTATCAACTCAAGCTTTTTACTCAAGTAAAAGTGTAAAAGTACTGGTTTCAAAACTACTTAAAG
>JAOVVA010000002.1:21838968-21859333 GCA_028565275.1 Leiocassis micropogon | reverse complement strand
TACCAACCAATAGGGTGTCGGAATGGTATGTTTATACTTCTCATCCAACCACAATCAAATTAGCTCCATCCGGATGGTTTGGGGAATTTGAAGGTCAACACATTTGTCATGTTTTTGTCAACAGCAGAATCAAAGGTTTCCGAGTACACTGTGTGTTCTGACACCTTTTTATTATAGCCAGCATTAACTTTTTCATCAATGAGTCTGGTGTTCCTTTGACCCTGTTTCCTGTTTACTGGTTGTCCTTTCTTGGACCAATTTTGGTAGGATCTAACCATTGCATACTTGGAACACTGTTGGTTTTGGAAATGCTCTGACTCCAAAACGCTATCACAATTTGTCCATTTTCAAAATTGCTCTGAGCCTTACACTTGGCCATTTTACCTTCTTCCAATAAATCAACTTCAAAGAACTGACTATTCACTCTCTCATCACTCATCTTCTACAGTATACCACTTTATCCTGTATTCAGGGTCATGGGGACCTGGAGCCTATTCCAGGAGGCTTAGGGCATGAGGCAGCGTAGACCCTGGACAGGGTGCTAATCCATCGCAGGGCACACACACATACTACAGGCAATGTGGGAATGGCAATTAGCCTAACCTGCATATCTTTAGACTGTGGGAGGAAACCGGAGTACCCGGAGAAAACCCACCAAGCACGGGGAGAACATGCAAACTCCATGCACACAGAGATAGGAATCGAATCTGGCTGAAAATCGAACCCGGACCCTGGAGGTGCAAGGCGACAGTGCTAACCACTACACCACCATGCCGCCCTCTGACTATTCACTTGCTGCCTAATATATTCCACCCCTCTTTACAGGTGCCACCGTAATGAGATAAGGGTTATGCATATCATCGTCTTTGATAGTTTCTATAGTAAATACTAGGTGGCACGGTGGCTTAGTGGTTAGGACAGTGGCTTGGCACCTCCAGAGTCCAGGTTTGATTCTCACCTCGGGGTCTGCGTGCGTGGAGTTTGCATGTTCTCCCTATGCTTGGTAACTTTCCTCCAAGTACTTCGGTTTCCTCCCGCAGTCCTAAGACATTCAGATTAGCCTAATTAGCCTACCACAGTACTAAAAACAGGAATAAATACAATGTCCTCAGTCCCTGGTTGGACTACAGAGGTTTCTAGATAGATGGGTGGATAGATAGTAACTACTGAGGTCTCCTCCATATAAGCCAAAAAAATATATAAAAAATCAATGACTCTATTATGGTTTATAAGGTGATAATTTCTGGATGGAGGCCTTTATGTGCATATTGTATATAAATAAGCATTTATACAGCAGGTAGACATAGTAAATAATATATAACTAGGCTATGGGTAATGAATATGTGTTATGGCTATTGAATAGATAACAATATAAATTGTAAATTGCACTATTATAATAGAAAAAAAGATAGAAGCAAGTATTTTTTATAAAGCAATATTATGTATGTTTTATGTAAGAGATATGTGCATTGAATATAATGTACATTGAAAACCCAACAGTACCAGACTATCTATGGAATGTATAATTAATGTACAGTGGTGGACAAAAAGGATGAAAACAAAAGTGAAATTCAATGTTTTAATGACATTTAACGTTTTTTAAAATAACCACAATCAACATAATAAGAATAGTTTGTTATTTTATGCAATAAATATGCTGTACAACCTAATTTAGTATGAAATAATTTATTTGTCAAACTCTGCTGGATCGGGCTGTGCATAGAGTCAAAGAGATGTCTGCAGTACTCTGGTGTCACTCATTCAATCCTGCATGATTGCTTCCTGTACATTGTTGTACAGAAATTTGCCACAGAAATGTACAATTACCTAGTTTTAGCCATTTTTATGGACAGGTGAACATTTACATCCTTATGCATCTGAGCAGTTGAGGGTTAAGAGCCAAGCTCATGTGCAACATTGGCAACTTGGTGGAGCTGGGGTTTGAACCGGAAACCTCCCAATCAGTACTCTAACGCCTTAACTACTGAGCAACCCCTGCCCTCCACCCTGGCTTCATAAAGTTAAAGTCCTGTAACATATTTGTTCCATTCATTAATTAAACCAGCTGGTTCTAATTAGCACAATTCCTTAGCCAGTTAGGCTCGAACTAATTATTGAAATCACTAGAGGACTATAATACATGGCATGTGTTGTCAATACTTTTGGCCACCCCTGTATATACAGATAGTATACATATAATATTACATATATTATAATAATCTAGGATACATACTATAAATAATAGAGTTGTGGTCTGACAATATACCAAGATAATCAGTGTTCTCAATGTAATCAATGTTGTGTGAAAACTCTGACTCGAACGTTCCTGCATCTCCTCCTGGATGGAAGGAGGGCAAATAGTTTGTCACTCGGATCATCAGCAGACCTTAATGATGATGCTACATGCTATGCGTAGACATCTGCTGTGGTGAAGATGTTTAATGGCTGGTAATTGGGTGACAATGATGTATCGTTCAGTTTTCACCACCCATGACTTTCCTTCCAGACACCATGGAGACTGTGATAGAGTTGGTCAGGATGTCCTTAATGGTGCAACAATAGCTGCTTTTTAGGATCCTGGGAGACGGATGGACTTTCTTCATTTATTAATTCATTCATTTTATGGCTGCTTTAATGTAATAACAGAATAACAGGCACTGACTGATTGTGCACACATTTCACATTAAAAATAACTATAAATTGCCAAGTATTATGATTACACATTAATAAATGCATTGTGTAAACACATTAATAAATGCATTGTGCAAAAAAAAACTCTCTTAAAGTGTTAAATGAGTAACACATTTAAAATCTCACTACAATCATTCTTTATCATTGTGGTATCATTTAATGGTCATAATAATGACATTTTGTTTTATCAGCAGAAATGTTTCTAAAATCAGTATCAAAAAAGAGTCATTTGATTTTCATAATTTTTCTTAATTTCTTTCATTTTTCCTTTTTTTTTTTTAAATAAAGGTATATTGTTGTAGTGGTAATGTAATAACAAAGTTTTGTTTTAGATTTAGATCTCTTGCTCTGACAGTCACTGTCGATTGTGAAATGTTACAAAATAATTAAAAGCAGCCATACGAGAAAGAGAAAACAACTTTTCATAAGGAAAAGTTCGTAAAACACTGCAAAGTTCAGTGAGAAACAGGTGCAGTTGATGACAGATGATCAGGCCGGTGATTAGTACTGTATACTGATAATGCTTTAAATTTAAGTTTTAAATTGGATCTTTCGGCAATTTGCAGAATGTCGCAGTAAAACATTTGTTCGTATTTCTTTACTTCAATCAATGGCATTTAATTTAATTTAATATGAAGAAACTGCACCTACTGAATAAACAAACTAATATAACCCAGAACCTAAAAAATAAAGTCTCAGCAGTGCACGTCTGAGTGCCAATGGTTATTGTTATTTATTTATTTATTTTTTATAAATAATTGTTTTAAGTGACAGATTAAAGGCATCACCACACTGTGTGCTGAGTCAGACCTTCATCTTGACCTCAACAGTAAGCAAGCGTTTCGGGAGTGCATTACTTAAAAAACAATATGTGAGGATTTTCAATCACACTTACTCATGGCACTCACGGTTCTCATGCAAGGCCAGTATAAAAGTGGAGATGAAATGTGCATGGGTAATGAATCCGAGTGAGGATGCATTCCTACACCGATACCACATCACAAGTGGGCAAAAAAAAAAAAACCCAAACCCACAGCCGTAAAAGCTGAGTGAAATACTATAAAACTGAAGTGCCCTGAACATGCCCTCAGAGTTCCAGGTAATCCCTCCCGCATCCCCCGCACATGACTTCATCACACAAATGAGTCCTCACATATGATCTCTATCTCGCAGAGCAGCGAGGCCTCACCTACAACAACCATGGTCTATGGTTCACATTCCTGAACTGATAGTGGTAAAATTATTTCACATACTATTTCTCATGCATTTGGAAAGAATCTGGCTTAAAAAAAATTATTTAATAAAAATAATTAACTGCTTTGTCTTAGCACCACCAGGGGGCTCCCTTTTATACATAACCTTTCAGAAGATTTTTCTCAAAACTTTTTTTTATTAAACTTCCCACTACATATAAAAACAACACACACAAAAAGTGAATTGAATATTTTTTTTATTTATAGATTAAATCTGTAAACTGGTAATGAAAATATCTTTAAAGATTATTATATATCAGCAATGGTTGCACATCCAGACTGTTCTAAAGTTTTTCTTGTAAAAAAAAAGAAGAAAAAAAGTACAAGAAACTTTGGCCCAATCCCAAACCCTGGGTTTCAGCCAGTTTTTTCTTTTCTTTTTTTTTCTTTTTGAAGTAAGCGATAAGAAATGCAAAAAAACAGAATCTTTTCCAGGCTTTTATCACTGGCAGTTCTGGAATTGAAACCTAATCAGGGCTAATCCAAATTGTAATGGAAAACAGATGGTGCGAGATCGAATTTTAAGCTGCACAACAAGATCTCACACTTTAAACATGCCTCTGTTCTTTTTTAGTTTTCTGAATGATGTTCTTAATCAATGTAAAAAAACAAAGAATCCGCTCTTGTCGTAAAGACACGTGTGTACGAACCATCAAAAAGAAAGACTAGAGCTAGAAGAAAGACAGACACCTGACCTGATTAGGCCATCTGTATTCTTAATCATTGCTGAGTTTCTGTGAAATGACCTTCGACCCGAGGCATTGGCCTCCTGACTGGTGACCTCTAGGCATGGAGAGCAGGTGCTGCCCCAGAGAGTCACGCAGGGCATCAGGCACAAATGGTTCACAGTAAATACTGTGTTTTAAAACACACACACACACACACACACACACACACACACACACACACACACACTTCCTGACCCATTCAGACCCTCATTGTAACTATTAACCATACGATCCTACAACTGACTGCCTTTAATAAGCTCTAATGGCCTTTGAAATATCTATCAGGATCAGTGGATCAGTGGTTGCACACAGCCAGAGCTGCTTATGTAACATCTTTGTTTCACATGTTTGAGAGAAAGCTGGAGAAAGGAGAAGAATATTTACTACATACTGTATAAAAACTAGTCTTTTAAATCTAGATATTTATGCTCCAACTCCAACTCCAATTTTTCTGTGTTAAAATTTTCTTTTCTAAACCTGGACTAATTTATTTAAATAAATCAGCTCAGGAGTGAAGGAGAAAAAGAAGAAGAAAAAAAAAACCTTTACACCTTTGCATTTACACATACACAAATGCACACACACACACACACTCTCTCTCACATCTTTAAACAGCTGCATCATTATAAAACTTCTTTTGAACTTCACAAATGCCACATGTGTCAGTGTAAGACAGATGTAGTGCAGCTGCTTGTAAGCTTTTTTTTCATCTCTCCACCCACCCGTCTCCTTCTGCCAGTCTAACACCCTCAAGCCTCAATCCCATACTATCAATATCTTTTACCTTCACATACAAACCAGCATCGCAAAGTATATAAAACACACTCATCCTCACAAGTCTTAAGCATGGGTGACTCCACCAGTTCTGTTGTAATTCCGTTTTTAAATCAAACGGGTTGGACCGTCCGATTCACGTATGACTTGGCACAGGTTTTATGTCAGATGCCCTTTCTGGTACAACCGTCACATTCTATCTGGGCTTGGTCAGGTTTGGGGCATTGGCTGCCCCAATAAGCTAAAAATTATGAGGGACATTCAAGCCAAAACTGGGACTTGTGATGACATTTCTGGTGAATGAAGGTGTAAAAGTGATTGACATTTACAGAAGACTTCAAGCACAGTACGGTGATGAGATTTTTAGCCACAGTAAAATATTTGAACAGTGCAAGCATTTTAAAGAAAGGTGTATGTCAATGAATGACGATCCCGACTAAGGTGGCCCACTGCAGTCGTTCCCGCGAACATTCAGCGAGTGCAACGCCTGATCCTTGAAAATCAATGGATAACTGGTCACCAATTTACCACAAAGAAGAGATACATCTGTCTGGTTGAACTGTACACACAATCATTCACCAACACCACTTGCACATTACAGGAACTGGGCTGGGAGTTATTGTCACATCCCCCGTACAGTCCGGACCTCACTCGACCCCATTTCCACATGTTTGGGCCATTAAAGGAGTTCCTGGGAGGCTGGTGTTTCAGACGTGAATCAATCTGGCAGTCCGATTATGGTTCCAGCATACTGAGGAAAACTTTCTTCCTTGATGGTGTCCAAGCACTAGTGAAACACTAGGATAAGTGCATTAGTGTAACAGGGGATTATATTGAGAAATAATGGGATTGATTGAGTTCCAGTTTGGCTTGAACAATCATAAAAAAAAAACACTTAAAGAACACCTTTTAGGGGTTTGTTTAGAGTTAAGGGAAATTCCTGTTCTACTTTATAACTTAAATCTGCACAATCAAAAACCCTTACATTTATACCATTTATACTGTATATTCTGACTTTTATTTCTAGATTTTTTTTCTGACATTTATTGCACCAGGGCAAATTCATTGGTAAATGAAAGTGTTTCTAACTGATCTCTTTAGTGCGGTTCCTAAGGTTCTATTAGGAAGCTGGTTTACTAAGAATAAATTGCAAATCTTTTTTTTTTTTTTTTTTTTTTGTTTATTTTTTAGATTTATGAAAGCTCTTCCTGCAACTTTGACAGTAATCTATGATAGTTTGATTAGCTGTGATTGCAGCCATGCTTATTGAGTCAAGCGATTTGAAACAGCTGGAAGACTATGGCCGCTCAGCTGCAGTCTGGAAGCACTTCAGGGGGCACGCACACCGACTCCTGCAGGTGGGGGTCACAGAAAATGGAGGGCAGCTGTGAAAAGAGGGGTGGGCTTTACTAAAAACCTCATCTGATGCTTTGGCCAAATGCTCAGTACATTACCACATGGCATTTCTGGTCATTAAACTTGCCTTGACTTAATTAAGCAGATGTCCTGATTCACAGATTCAACCTGGTGTTCAGATAGAGACATTAAGTTTTTTTTTTTTTTTTTTTTGTGGTTTAAAATGCTTCATGTTACAACATGATAATATATGTGATTTATAATTTTTTTTTTATGCAGATAAAAAATGTAAATAAAATTTTTTGAAAAATTTGCATTTAAAAGGTAATTTTAGTTTCTCAGGCTCTTAATTAAACTGCCATCTTTGCATTTAAACACGTATCTGGTATCAGGGCATTCCTTAAACACTAAAATTACTTTGTAGAAATATTTCATACATTTTTGGCTTGTTGTGTTTTTCATTTTAATTACTTATATTTGTAATATGAATTGCATGACAATTAAGATCTTTGATTCAGTAAAGTATTGTTGTAAAGTTAATACAGTGGCAGGAAAAAGCATATGAACCTTTTTGGAATTTCATGCTTTTTCTGCATTAATTTGTCATAAAATGTGTTCTGATCTTCATCTAAGTTAAGAGAACTGACAAATATAATGTGCCTAAAATAACACATAAAACAACACTTGTAATCTTTCATGTCTTTATTGAGAACAACCATAAAAACAAAACCTCATAGTGCTAGTGGAGTGCTAGTGTGTATGTGAATCCTAGAGTTAATGACCTGAAAAGAGCTAAATGGAGTAAGTTGTTAGCATACCTGGAGTCTTGTTAAGAAAATGAGTTTGGAGGTTTGACCGATTAAAAGCCCCTCAAACTTTTTAAGTTTGCTCCGCACAAGAAGAATACGCGTATGTGAGCCATGAGTCGTCAAGAAGTCGTTTAAGAAGCTTTCAGAGGATCTTTGATCAAGAATTGTTGATTTACAAAAAGCTGATTACAAAGTGATTTCAAAGACTTTCACCAGTCCCTTGACTTAGATGAAGATCGGATCACATTTAATGACAAATTAATGCAAAAAAACAAACAAAAAAAAGGTTTACATACTTTTTCTTGCCACTATATATTATTCCGGTCAACTTCTGATAACAAAAATTGTAATGTGTCTAATCATACTTCAGTTAAAAGTCATAGAGGCTGAAATTTGTTTAACAAGGTTTAAAGTTTTAATACAATGTTTAATGCTAATGATTTAATGCTTTAAAACCATAAGTGGAATTAATGTCCCAAATAGTAAATCTGCTTAGCATACTACACACACACACACAAAAAAAAAGATGTTTAGTTCATGAACAGCTTGAAATGCAGTCTCTTGTTGCTCCTGGAACCGAGAGCGCACAGCATGGAAGCTCCTGTCCTTACATCTCAATGATGAACCTTCTTTAGATGTAGAATGTAATGTCAAGCTTCACTGGCACCCAGGAATGAGTGTGGATCGGCCTCATGCAGATTCAGATTGGATAACGATGTGCAACCTGTGGATCTGTCACACTGTGCTGGTCAGAACGTAATTCGCTACACACGGTGAAATGATTTACTTTTTTATTTAACTAACATGGACAGTGTATTCTCGTATCAGATTTAGTGTTCCTGGAATAGGCTCCAGATCCACAGTGACGATAATAAAGCACCGCTGAAACAAAAATAACTGTGGAAGGAATGCCTTTTGAGAGAGGGCAGACGTAGGCACCCATTACACTTTGTAAGAGGTGATGAGCTTCCTCTGCAGCATAAGAAACTTTCTTTAGCATAGACTTAAACAACATGCAACACAAAGTTGACTAGAGAATTGCCTTCAACTATATGTTTAGGTTGTTTTTAGTCTCTCGTCGAGGGGTCGCCACAGTGAACCGCCGGACTTGGCACAGGTTTTATACCGGATGCCCTTTCTGACGCAACCATCCAATTTTATCCGAACTTGGAATGAAACATGTTTAGACTAAAAAGTACACTGAGTCTGCTTTCTTCACTATCTGCCTCAATTTCTGTTTTTTTGTTTTTTTGTTACTGTTAGAAATTCTGATAAGTCCATTTTTGGTCAGGGTTTAATCAAGACAATTAGATGTTCTCATACACCGATCAGCCACATCACTAACACCCCACCAAGTAATAACAATGAATAACACTGCTTATCAATTACAGTATATACCATTATACAGGATTTATGCCTGCGGGGACCAAAAGCCAGCTCGTCCGGTCCGATCCCGGATGACAGAAAAGTAAATGAAGAACAAATTGCTAAAAAGATCTCAAGATCTCAATTAGATGGATCAGCCATGGGATGCACCAGACAAGCAGGTCTGATCCATGGAGGCCTCACGCTGCAACCCACAGCACGAACTGCTACTGATGTCCCAGTGCCAGACACCACAGCACACTCCCAGACGTCATGCCCTGTGATGGGTCAGAGCTTCCCCAGTGGCACATGGGGAACCTACACAATTTTGGGCCGAATGTTTTGTTTTCAAATGGTAATGCTGATTTTTATACAGTATAAGAGAACACTCTGCCCTGACTTGTTTAGCTTTGACGTTGGCAACAGACACACTTTGGGGGAACAATAACTCCTGTGTTAATGTGTTAAGAAAATAATCAAATAATTAAAAATGGGACCTTTTAATTTATGTTTTACACTGTTATTACCCCAGATACTGCTTTTACTACTAATTGTTAGGCTAAAAATGTTCCTTAAAACTCACTGCTATTGCAAATAGAACCTAATATTTGATTCAATATTAAATAACGTCATAAAAATACTTGAGATTGTGTTAATTTACATAGATATTGCAGTTATTCACAGTGGCAAAGTTGACTAATGATGGCAAATTTCAAAACTTTTAAATAAACAGAGGAGTGAATGATGAAAAGTGTATTTATTAACACACAGTCATTTAAGTGGAATGAACAAACTTTCAAACAAACTCAGGCTGAGAGCAAAACACTTTAATTACACAATTTACTCGAAAAGAGGTTCTAAATGATGGCAAAAACTGTTTAGAAAGACCGTGGCATGACTGAAAAGACCAAAAAGCACATATGATACATATTTACAACTTCACTGGTTCATTTTTTCCTTTCACAAGCCAAAGCAATCACATCCAAGGACATCTCCACACACACGCATCCAAACACACACCTCTCTCTCTCCCTCACTCACCCACACACACACACACACACACACACACACACACACACACACACCATCTTTCCTCGACCAGAAAGATCACATTAAATGGTGTTCTCTATACCTCTGGGATATTTTCTCATCTTCTTCTTTCTAAATCTTTATCTTAAAGCACTTCATAACACATCTATAAGCACTGATTAACAACAACAACAACAATAATAATAATAATATTGATACGTGGCACATGTGACAAATGCATTATGTAATATATGATAAAAGTTCTAAAATTGTCCCGTGTGTCGTGAATGAGAACGGTTAAATCAGGTAAAATATCCTGAGAGCACAGATTGTACCCGTCTAAATGAAAATGGAGGGAAAAAAAAAAAGTTGTTACGGTTCACCTCTCACAATGTGAAGTAAAAAAAAAAAAAACAGTGTGTGAGATCCTGCAGGCTGATGAGAAATGACACACTAAAGTCAGTATAGTCAGTATAGTTCTCACTTTATATTCTCACATGCTGCCGATGTACTGTATTATATAAATCTCTATAAATAATTTCCTTACATAATATGAACATACGGCTGCGTTCGGCATCTCAGGCAATGAAACCTGAGAGAAAACTCGATCGTGTCGTTGTCACAGTAAACCGTGAGTTGATCATAGAGGAGGCATTTTATTACAGACGGCGATTGTTCTTAAAAGGGTTTCTGTCGGGAGCTGCTATGTGAAGGATCTTAACAGGCAAATTATTATATTATTTCCCTTTATGTATAAAAAAAAAAAAAGCTGTGCATTGCAATACTGACAAATTGTTCTTGCATTACAATGGATTATTACAGAAATGTTATTCTAATCTTATACATGTGTTATGAAGTTATTAACGAAGGCAAAGAATGTATCTGGCATAAATTCTTGTGGAAAAGTTATGTGGGAATGTATTATTATTATTATTATTATTATATTATCCATGTTAAGACTGTTTATTAAACTTGATTTGCCGACTAAGCAGGTGTTTCTTATAAAACAGTTGCTAAGAAAGTTTTTAAACAAAATCGTCTTTCGACTGATCTGATACTGTACAACATCCTTGGCTCATCTTTAAGTGAAGTTTTATAAGATGTGTGATACGCAATTTAAACCTGCAACACCTGTGTTATACTTATGATTATCTACACACAAGGTGTAAATCATGTTGTGCTGGCAAACCATGTTTTTATATATTTTTTTTCTCGTCCTTGCCATACATACAATAAAAAAATAAAAGACGTGATCTTATATAAACAAACTGGTTATGTGCAACTATGACCGCTACGTCAGAAGACTACATGGAAGGTTTGTGATTAAAATCTGGTGTATAATACTGACTAGACCTCGCTGTGAGTTTAGTATTATTAAACACACTTATAACGTGTCGTGCGGGTTGAAGCAGGTGGTCAGCCACGTGTCCGAGTGCCATACAATGTTCTTATGCGATGCTTTGTGCACTTACATCAGAGTCATAAAATGTTTACAACAAAAATCAGAGACAGAGCAAATGTCTACCGATAGGAGAAGAAAAGTGCAAATATTTTGGCTCCACCATTATCATTTCAGCAACTTTTTTTTTTTTCTCTTTAGGAACCTCTTCTTCTTTTTTTTCTCTCTTTCTGTTCAAGTCGTCAGCTTGTCTTCTCTCTATTCTTGGCTCATCTTCTGGAAGCTTCTGTCCTCACACTAGACGGCCTACTGGGAAGAAACAGGATAAGAGATGGGAGTCAGTGTTCACTTCAGTGCCTCGCATGACAGCTCGGCTAATCCCACCTTCAACCATGGAAGAGCACACACACACACACACAAATATCTTGTCTGGAAATGACAAACAGGCAGAGGATGATATGATGAGATGCACACCACAAGACGACTTAAATCCCAGCTCTTCCGCACATAAAGGATGAGATGATTGATGGCAGCTTCTAAGGTGCACAGGATTCTCAAAGAATGTATGACATGCATATAGCGTGTGGATGTGTGTGTGTGTGTGTGTGTGTGTGTGTGTATCTGAGCACGGGAGGATGAGATAGAGTTCTCTCCCTTTCGGAAGTCATGTGGGAAACAGATCTCCCTTCTGTGATCAGGCCGTAACTCTTCCTCGGCCTCTACCTTTCTGTGCTCATCCCTTTTTTCTCTCTCTCTCTCACTCACTATATCTCTGGCCTCAGTTCTAACTGCTGACCCCTCAGGGCTGCTTTTTCAACACACTGTTGTGGTTTATACAGTGCAGACATCAGTATCATTTATCTGGCCGGATAGTCAGAATATATCATAATATTAGGGGGAAAAAAAGCTAAGTTTTATTATTATTGAAACACGAAGCAACCCATTGAACTTATTAGTTGTACCTATAAATGAATAAAAATGTTCCTTAAACAGAAGATAATTGTGGTTGTGGGTAAACTGCAGTAATGTAAAAGGAATAATAAAGTTTTTAACATGTTATTATGGGAAAATGATCGTCACACGTCCTTGATTATTCTTAACCCCCCCCCGCCCCCCTTATTTCTGAAAAATAATCTAATGGTTATTATTGAAGATGTAATTATGTCTAATATTAGAGTGATTAAATTACTACAATTATTTAACTTTTTTTTTATATATATATAACAGCGCACAGTGTGTGTGCGTGTGTGTGTGTGTGTGTGTGTGTGTGTGTAATTTTATTTCTGTAAATACCTTGCATTACTGTTTCACAAACGACAATAAAACAAACCGAATTACATTCATTTAAAATGCAATAATAATAAGCTTTATCTAAAGTCATACAAATTATTTGATTGCGTATAAATCATTAAAGGAATGTTTGATCTTGCAGAGATGAAAAATTCTAACACAGTGACTCACCCTAACTAAAATATTATTTTCTATGAAATGTTTCCTACAAACTTAATTGTGCAAATTATTACATAATCACATTATTCATGTTCACTTTATTTCACGAAATACTGCAGAGTATGACTTACGACAAACTCGATCCAACATTACCCGTGCGATTGTCGGAATCAGCGGCATGGGGTACGGGACTCCTTTTGGGTCCATTAATCATAGTAAAGCCAGCGAGTTGAGAAAATAGAGGGCTTTGACTGGGGTAAGGAGACCAGATTGCTTACAGGTGGCATCTGAAGACAGGAGTGGGAGCGTTCCAGTCAAGCTTCATAGTCCATGGGGGAAGGGCGAGTGTAGTAGAGGGTTTTTTTTGGCCTGGAGGACTGATCACATGGCTGTGTGTGTGTGTGTGTGTGCGTGTTGAAGAATGAAAGGTTAACAGCAGGTTCCTGGGGGGAGGCGGGGGGAGCGGGGTGACGCAGGTGTGCTCCAAGTCAAATACCGGTATGTTTCTTGTTTTATTACACCCGGCAGATTTACTGCTTACACTATACTCGCTGAAAAGTAGATGCTCGTGTATGTGGACCACGACAGACAGTACTATCAAGCACAACTATATATTTGAGCGCTCACAAGATAACTTGACTTTTATGTCCATTATTTAGTGTGATGGCCTTTAGGAGCTTTTTTGGAGAGAATTCGAGAGTTCTCATTTGTCCACCAGTTCTGAGGACCTTGTAAGATCTGAGTGTCTGCGCACTCAGTCTCCTCTATAGCTTCAGTCCCATATGGCAATTAAGAGGCTCCAGAGAAGCAGTTCACTTTGGCCTCTCCTCATTCAGCGGGGGAAAGTGGTGAAATAGCCGCGCCATTAAGGACACAAAGCTGTTCCCCGGACACGATCATCTGATAAAGCGGAGAAACCGGATCCGCTCTGCCTTCGAACAGCCTCACCTGAGTGCTGATCTGTGATTAGAGCCATGCACACTGTGGCCCAGTGCAAAACAACTTACACACAGTTTACTGAATCACCAGCACTCAGGATCTGCTATTCCCCACATGATCTCACATCAGGCAATTTGTATGAAAAGATAGAACTGTTAAGTTTGAGTAAATTAGTAAAGTCATGGATTAAGATGCTTCTTGAAAAAAAAAGTTTTTTTGGAAAACTGATTTGCTAATAATTTCACATTAGGTCTATTTGATGTCCGTCAGTATTCCTTTAATAAAGAGTCCTAATGTTTTCTCCAGTCGATGTCAATACAAACCAAAATGTTGCTTTAAACAAAATGATCAACTTGTATTTAAAATTCACTCCACAAACCCTATAATAATTAATCGTCCTCGTTAGGGCCTGGACCCTATTCCAGAAGATTTAGGGCACGAGGTGGGGTACACCCTGGATGGGGTGCTAATCCATCACAGGACACACACATACAGTACACACACTCACATGCTTATTCACACACTACTGACAATTTGGGAATTCCAATTAGCCTAATCTGCATGGTTTTGGACTGTGGGAGGAAACCGGAGTACCCAGAGAAAACCCACCAAGCATGCAAACTCCACACACAGACCCGAAGCGGGAACCGAACCCAGACCCTGGAGGTGCGAGGCAACAGGGCTAACCGATCCGTGTTGCTTATAATAATTCAATGGTCTTGAAATATACATCAAACAGGATAAATAGCAACAATCTTTTACGAGATGGTTATGTTGTAAAGAATTTCCACATACAAATACACGTACTGTATACTCAATGTCTTGTATTTCATATGCAAATAGACATAAAACTCTTGCTTTTACAAAATATTGCAGTCTGATACGTTTTTTTTTATTTTTACTTTTCACACTTGTCAAAATGTCCTGAAGGTCTTGGGGCAATTTAAAATGTATGCAGATAACTTACCTACTTACAAGTTACTGTATAAACTACCCAATCAGCAAAACTGCTCTTCAATGAGACCAGGTTAACCTGCTTAATTAACTAATAACAGTAAAGGAGAAAAATGCACTCTGGATCCTGCAGCAATTTCAAGTAGAATATTCAACACGAGCCCTGCCTATGCTGTCCAGATGAACCTAATATTTATCCTGGCAGGGCTGCCACACACTTTCTAGTCTAATAAACATAACTATCAAGAGCACATTTGCCTTCTGGTTTCGGTATTACTCACTCTGCTGATGTTACAGCATCTGAAAGTCACTAACATCTTTAATTATGATCACTCTCTGAGAAACCTGGTAGAAAACATCTAACTAACAATCGTACAGAAGAATGTGTAATGAAATGCGCAGGACAGGTGTGTTTTAGAGAGAGAGAGAGAGAGAGAGAGAGACAGGGAGAAGAGTAACTCCCGAAACAAAAGCCGTGGAAGAATCGGCCACCCGGGTTTAATAGCCCTCCTAATATTCAGAGAAGACATAAAAGTTAAACTGTCCCTCTGCAGGATAACAATTAGTGTGTTCAGAGCTCTGGCTTTCCTCTGTGATAAAGAAGGAATGTGGTGTTTGATAAATAGAGGTCATGATGTGAAACACTCTTAAAATCATTGTAAAGTTTGCCAGCAACAAAAAAAAATTTGATATCAGTGACTTAAGACTGACAGTTCCTCAATAATTACCCCGGGGAAAGTTCCTTTTATTTAGAATCGGCTTACACACAGGGTTGATTTTATATATATATATATATAATCTATACATATAATAAAACTGTAAAGTTGGCGTGTCTGATATTGGCAAAAGAATAAATTGTGGGACATATACGATGAGTAACAAAATATCAAGATCGTTTTTAAAATTTTGGTTTATGTTAGTCTGTTTGTTTATACCACTGAACAAGTTTTCACAGGTGTATTTAGCCGAGCTTGAGGGAACATATAGGCTTTGTTTCATCGCAGTCAGCCCACAAGAAGAGAAGATATGCTACTTGGAAATTTATATGGAAAACGCTCTTATGTTATATATATATATAAAAAAAATCGACCTTGTAAAAACTCAAAATTCAACAGATGGCGCTGTACAATTTTTTAAAAAATAATTCAATTAAATTTTATTTGTATAGCGTTTTTAACAATTGTCATTGGAATGGAATGTGAATGTGTATGAATCAAAATGGTCAGATCGTCCCTGGTGAGCAAGCCGAGGGCGACAGTAGCAAGAAAAAACTCCCTGAGATGGTAGTAGGAAGAAACCTTGAGAGGAACCGGACTCAACAGGGAACCCATCCTCATCTGGGTGAAACAGAGAGCAGGAATTGATCTGCATTCATACTGTGTGTTTGGTGGCAGGCAGTTCAGTATAACAGTTGATGTTGATTGATGTTAATATGGAGTCCAGGTAGTTATTGGAGGCTCAGGTAGACTTAAATACGCCAGTATGAGTGTGCAATTGAAATCTACTTACTAAATGTGATCTCACACCTTCATACCGCACACTTCACGGTAACACATAAAAATTTTAGTTCGTTACAATTAAATATCACTCGAACTAAGTTGTGGGCACATCTGGTATAAAATGAGCATATAATCTATAAGGAGGAGTCAGTTTTATACATACAAAGTCAAACTGGAATTTGTGCTAAAATTGGCGTAAAACTGATTGACATTTAAGCGCAGTACGGTGATGAACAAGAAGTACAGTAGAAGAAAATATAATGCTTAGGCAGGGGGGTAAAAATGTCTACTGTACAGAGTTTTGGGCCACAATTTTTCCCCATTGCATCACAAAATGACAGTTAATTATGCACAAATATAAAAAATAGTCATGAGCTACTAAAGTACACTGAGGTCATGAAATCATAACATGAGCCTATTAAAAACCCTAATTTGCTGATGTGATTTATTTAATTTAATTAATGGCAATATTTCTGTTAATTTGGTGCAGTCTCCTGCAAGGAAAACTTGTCCAAATTCAACATTCAAGGGCATTCATTTGCTTTGGTTACGCATCATTTAGTGTGTCATTTATTTATAATAATAATTGCTTATTATTTATACTATTTATAAAATAGTTGCCAATTATGATGCTGGTTTAAAATAAAGTATCTATGAATTTGACAGACAATCATTAATTGTTCATTAATGTCTCTTTGATTAACCATTCAGGAATTAATGCCATCATTCATACCACCACAACTATTTTGGCTCATAAATAATGGAACAAATGAACATAATTACAAACATCAGGACTGCCTTTAATACTTGGATGAAATGTGTGTGTATGAAAGTGTGTGTATAAAAAAAGGCTGTGAATCCTGATTGATTAAGGCCACACTTTGTGAAAGCCTTGACTTAAATCTAAAAGTCTTGACTTTTTGAGTATTTGAAATTCAGTGTGGTGGTGTACAGAGGCCATACGCCAAAAATCTTCTGTTCCAAAATCTATCGACCTGTGTGTGTTTAGGCAGTCTGCAGAATTTTTTTATTTTTTTATTTTTTAGTTTTTAGTTGAGCATCTTGCGGTTACATAAAACTGTCAGACGGTGCTGCTGGACTTCATACTGCTTCTTATTTGACCCCACATCACACTGCTCACTTCTCTGAATATGGCCCTTTGACAGAACTTTATTACACGAACAATCTTTAATTAGCCAATATATTAAAACTCTTTAACCTTAAAGGGTGCTTTTTAAAGCTTTAGACATTTATAAACCATGCCTGCTTTAAATAATGCCCCATCTGTTCAATCTGACACTATAAGAAGACAGAGCCAAGAAAAATGCCATCTATTCATTTCATAATACATTGAGTGAGAGATGTGAAGGTGTAAAGTCAGCTGCTGTTCACTGCAGGAGTGGTGATGCTACTGAAGATACAGTGCACTGCTTTAAGCCAACATCTTTACAGTGTCCAGAGACAGAAAAAGTTTTTTTTTTTAAAAAGTTCATTTCAGCCTTAGCTGCTGCCAAATTCAAGAAAATGGGCACACGCTCTCATCGTTTATAGATATTTTGGCAGCAGTGTGTCCCAAACCTTGAGTATGCTCATCAATTTTCAATTCAGTGTGTTCCAGTGAACTGACATAAAACTGTCTGTTGGAAGACATTTGCACCAATTTATCAATGCCTGACTGCGTGCTGGGGAAGGCATGCATGTCTACAGGGATCTAAAGCAAACCAATGGACTGGGGGCAAAAGAAACCCCTTTTGGCTGTCCAAATGAACCTGATGTTTATCCTGGCAGCCCTGGCCACACGCTGCCGTGCCTGACGTTATGCCCGTTCTCAGCCACTGTTTTTCAGTGCGAAGCAGGTAGCGCCAGAGTAAACACATGAGCTCAGGCCTCGCTGGACCCGACACAGTCCAGGGTAAACAGACACAACACTCCTAATAACGAGACGATCCCACCAGACAGAAGAGAAGCGAGTGCAGCGGGCTGATGAGCTGTCATCACGTAGTAACCACCAAACTATGATAGAGCTTCTCAGGCTGAGAAAAACACACTCGCAGGGAACGAGGGAAGCTTGTGAAAAGGGCACAGTAGCTCTTAACATAAATTGTACTGAACGGTCTGAAATATGAAATGTTTATCTACAGCTCGCAGGAATAAAATAGAGTCGATGTAGTTTTTCTAAAATAACAAGTGACACGAGACAAATTTGAATTGTAGCCTTTTCATAGAGTAGAGTAAATAAAAATCAATCTCGCTGCTTAGAAATACTAAAAAGGCCTGGACTCTACAGTAGGAGGAAGAAAACAATCCCATTTCCTCACGGTGTGCTGGAGGATCGCGATGTCTTGAGCATCCATATTTTCCTACATGTGATCCAGGCGTTTTTGCTGTTTCATCATGTCCTTACAATATATTGTGAAAGATAAAAAAAAAAAAAAAAAAGCATGACCAAAATACAATCAGAAAGAACAAACCACTGTCCTGATTGCTGCTGCTTATTTTAGATATAATATCCTACAATTTGGGATTTATTACAGTGGAAACATTACATTCACTCCAAACAGACTGTCAGTTCATATCTGTAAAGTAGAGAAGAAAAAAAAAAAAAAGAAGAAGTGGTTTCCAGACATAAATGTGTTTGAATTCAATACAAGTTCTGGAACATTTCATACCCTGGCCAGTGATTCTTTTTTATTATAAATGTGGAGGGACAGCAGAGACATACTGTAGATGTAAAGTTATACCCTCACACCGAGCGCTGTATGGACAAACAGGTGCATCCTCGTCTGACAGGTGTCCACAGTTGGGTCAACTAAGGGCAAGACGTAATTATTCCCAGTCAGACACGATGACCCTGTCTCCTGTAATTCCACTACCTCATTGCCGCTCATAGACTGGGCCATTGAGGTAAACCGAATGGCTGACTGTCACGTCACCAACGTAATGTTTCTTCAGCATTAAATGTTAACACTTCAGTCTAAACACGCAGCATCTTCGCTATGACACGGATAGACTTAAATATGAAAGTAATTGGTGTTTTCAGCTCTGCCAACACACACACACACACACACACATACACACTATATTGGATTGTCAGCATCACTACATCCTCCACTAACATGCTAAAATTCTGGTCTGTGTTAGTGATTCACAATGTTAATGAATTATATTTGCAGCCATCTGCAGCCACTCAAGCACATGTTAGTGAAAGCGATTAGTGTTGCCTTACTGAACAAATTAGTTCCTTGCCTTGTCCCCTGACTGCTGCTGCTGCTTGTTGTAGGACCTGCAAAAGAGAAAAAAAAAGAGTGAGTGGGTGAGAAGGACAGAGAAGAAGAAAAGAAACATAAAAGAAGAAAGAAACATAAATCTACCTCCATACCGTAGTCCACAGCTCACACATATTCTGTAAAGCTTAAGACGAAGGTTTGCAAAACTAGCTGTCTTTTTCCATAAGTCTCCATGTCCAACAGCGGGACAAAAACCTGCCACCGTGTCTACATGTAGTGTCATGAGCATCCAGGAAACCTTGGAAAGCTTTCATATTCCATTTGTCGTCTTCACTTTAATAAGTCACTTTTTATGCATATTTGCACACCCCAGTCATTTCTAAATTTCTATTTTTTTTCTTCTATATTTCTATATTTTGCTATATTTTTATTTTGTCCTTATTTGTACAGTATATTTTACTTTGTACAATATATTTTACTAGTTAATTTTATTTTTTACCATATTTCTTTTATTCATATTTATTTCTTATGTAGAAGCTTTTATTTTTTAAGGTCACTGGCGGTCGTATAAGCATTTCACTGAATATCGTACTGTGTATGACTGTGTATGTGACTAATAAAATTTGAATTTGAATGTTAGTTTCACCGTTTGTAGCACATTAATGCCTACATTACTAAGGTATTGTTATGCATGCAACATTATTTATGACATGAGTTAACAAAGTTGGGAATTTGGCTAATAAATGAACAGCTACATTACTGTATATAGCGAAAGAAAATATTACGATGCATGTTGGTGCACAAGAAGCATTAGTTGTTGTCTTATTCTCAGCATTATTACAGCATGTCCTGTTATAATAATGGATAAAAAAGTTTTATTTCTCTTACAGAGA
>JAOVVA010000002.1:21821441-21834857 GCA_028565275.1 Leiocassis micropogon | reverse complement strand
CTCCACTGCTATAACCAGCCATAAACCACGGTACACATCTGCTACACAGTCAGGAGCCATGTTTTACTCTGTAAATATACCAGATGGGGAATTAAAGAGCAGTTATAATGAAACTTGAAATGAAGGGGAGAAAGTAGATCAACCAAAGTAAAGCCCAGGAACCTTGTGAAAAGTTTCCCACTTAAAAGAAAGACCACCTTGAGGTGGCAACACATGGGAGTTATAATCCTGTAACCGTTTCCCAAATGATGTTAGTGAGTGCGACTAGCCACTGAGAATGCACTGAGGAAGTATCACAGCTATAAAGCGAGAAGAATATTGGCTTTGTTTCACACAGTGGGTTTAACAGAGAACAGTATGAAAAAATACACATTGTTCTTTCCTCACCATTCAGTTCTCTGTCCCTGAACGGATCCTCCGTATCAGACACGTGGGGACGGGCTGCGCACTCGGGGGTTTTATCTCTAAGGGAAAGCAGAGAGTGAGACAGAAAGAGAAGGAGACGTTTTTTTTTTTTTTATTATTATTAATTGAGACACAATGTCAGTAAAATCCGGGAAGTCTGGAGACTGGGAAAATCCACACGAGCAAAGAAACGAATACAAATCTGTACATTTGGGGGAAAAACATCTATTGTGTCACCAGATAAAGTAATGAGTCACAAACATTTTAAAGCAAAAACTGTGACCTCTTTGCTTGGAAAGTTTACAAAAGAGCAGTTTTGCACAACATGCTTTGCTTTAGTTTTATATTTTCATTAAAAGTGATTGAAACACTGAACTCATCTACCTAAAAGAAAAAAAAAAAAATGAATGAGCACGTTCTTGGATTTCCTTTTGTTGGTCACTTTTATTTAAACTTTGAACAACAAGAGTTGCTGTGTATTTTATTTGGCTGCTTGGTCCGAGTTAGATTGCTTCTTGTCATACTGTATGAAAAACATACTTATTGCCACATAACGTCTTAGACACAAGAGTACACTTTGTAACACATTTTGGGTAATGAAAGTGTTAACGTGCCTAAGATCCATTCGGCAGTTAAAAACTCTGAACAAAAGAATGCGGGCAGAAAAAGTGCCTGACCTCGAAATGAAACTGAAAACTAAATCTACAAGCTGAAATATTTCGATAAAAGCAGTTATCCAAACCATGACATTTACAGGAAAAGGCATCACATAAATGATACAAGAACAATTTGTCCTTTTTACGAGAAGACAGATTGAGCTACATTCAGAATTGGTGACTAAATTACAACAATGTTTCCCGGGGGGAAAGTTATGAAATTTAGATTTCAGTTACAAAACTGCTTTTTTTGTTTTGTTTTGCGGTGTCGGATTTTGATCATAAAAAATGACCAGTGTGTACAGTAGTTCAAGCTCCCAAGGTTACCAGATTTTTCTTGAGTATTCAGTATGAGTGGGGCTTTTCAAATGGATCCTTTAATATTAGCATTCCCTTTAAAGCCAAAAAAAATGTTGGCAGAGTTGGAAAAGTGGAAATGAAAATCACATCGTTCGTTTGCTGTCAAATGTGATAAAAGACAATAAAAAAAGTGATAAACCAAACCATATCAAACTAATAAATAAATAAAATAAAGTTTAGCAAGTATAAAAAAGACAAAGACTAATATGTTTATTGTGTTAAAAAACCTATTGCAGTCACAACATACACTGCCTGGCCAAAAAAAGGTCACCATTTCAAAAGGGTCAAATTAATGGGCTGCATCAAGGAAAAAAAAAAAACAACTAAGGGGAATTGAAATTACTGAAACTGGGCTCCAGCACAACAAAACCTGGGTAGTATAGTGCTGATCCATCAATTGTGTGGAAGAAATGTGGTCAGAAAAAAACTTCATAAATCGAGATCACTTAAACACTTGAATTGGTAAAACAGTAACAACTAGAGCTATGTTTAATAGTGAAAATAAGAGCATTTTCATACACACACACACACACACACACACACACACACACACACACACACACACAATGTGACGAGAACTCACAGGATTGGGACTAAACATCTGTGTGTCCATAAGAAACGACTTGTTAGTGAGACTCATAATAAAAAAAATCTTCAGTTTTGCTAGTAATCATAAAGATTGGACCTTAGCAATTGAAAAAGGTCATGTGAGCCTATCCCAGAGCGATGGGCGTGTCAGGGTGAGAAGGGAAGCTCATAAAGCGATGCACCCATCATGCATAGTATCCACTGTACAAGCCTCTGGAGACAGTGTTATGATCTGGGGTTGCTTCAGGTGCTCAGGTCTAGACTCGTTATGTGGCAATAAAATAAAGTCAGCTGACGACCTGATTATACTGAATCACCAGGTTATCACATCTATGGAGTTTTTTTTATTCCCTGATGGCACGACCATACTCCAGGACTCAGATTGTGTGACTTTTTTTGGTCATGCAGTGTATTAAGTTGATGGCATGCACCTGCGTGTGTATTACATGTATACTTTTAATTCCCTATATGATTTGTTCAATTACAGTGGAACCTGGGATTACGAGCATAATTCGTTCTGGAAGCGGGCTCGTATTTCAAAACACTGGTAAACCAAATTGAATTTTCCCATAAGAAATAATAAAAAAATCAAATAATTCGTTCCACAGCCCCAAAAAATAAATACATAAAAATAATTAATACAAAATATTAAAACAAATTAACCTGCACTTTAACTTTTAAAAAAGTAAAAATAAATCCAGACAGATTTCATTTATGCGCGCAGGCGCTGTGTGTGTGTGTGTGTGTGTGTTTGGGTCTGTCGTTATGTGTGTGCGCACGTAATTTGACACCGTGCTGGTTCAAACACACACACACACACACACACACACACACACACACACACACACAGTGCCTGCTTGCTGAACCGGCACGGTGTCAAATTACGAGCACGCACACACATAACGACAGGTTGAGGGAGAAAATGCGTGCACGGATGTTGATTATACCAGTGAGAGACGAGCACTAAGACCCAGCAGGGGAGACGATTAACCACTTCTACAGCGCAAGAAAAAGAAAAATCGTTGGCTCAGTTGTGATCACGTGACGCTCGGCGTCAAAACAAGAAGCGAATGCGTGATGCATGATACTCGGTGCTCATAAACCAAGACAAGGCTCGTTTTTCAAGTCAAAATTTATTAAAAATCTTTGCTTGTCTTGCGGAACTCTCGCAAACCGCGCTACTCGCAATCCGAGGTTTCACTGTATTTCAATCTTATGATTAGTCTGATTTGCTCTGCTACAAGGAAGCATGTAAGTGGGTGTAATGATAAGCTGACCAAGCTTTTTTTGTTATTTTGATTGTGTTTAAAAAAAAACAGAAAAAAAACCTTTTCATGAACTTTAAAATGATGATACTATAAATTCATTAATCATATCATTAAATATATATTTAATATTGGCCTCAAGTGTCATTTGATAAAACTTGACTTGAAGGAAAATGGCAAGGAAAATTAATATGAAACATGAAACTGAGACATACCTCTGCTTTACTCCTCACGTGCAAAACTATCTCTCATTACCTCAGAATATTCTCTCATCACTCACTCATTCTCTATACCGCTTATCAGCAAGGCCTGAAGCCTATCCTCACAGGGCACAATGTGGGGTAGACAGTCCTATCTCAGGGCACACAGGTATGCAAACACAAACACACAAGGAATTCGATCCATCTAACCTCTGTAGTCCAATTAGGGACGGTGGAGGTCAGTGGTGGCCATTGTATTTATTCTCATTTTTATGACCGTGGTACACACTCACACACACACCTGCGCAAACACACATGGACAATTTGGGAATGCCAGTTAGAATAATCTGCATGTCTTTGGACTGTTGGAGGAAACCCACCAAGAACGGGGAGATCATGCAAACTCCATGCACACAGGCCCCGAGGCGGGAATCGAACCCGGACCCTGGAGGTGCAAGGCGACAGTGCTAACCACTATGCCGCTGAAAAATGCTATTTTATTTCAAATAAAATGTAATTACTAGAACAGTGGAACATCGGATTGCGCGTAACGTAACGTTTGCGAGTGTTCCGCAAGACAAGCAAAGATTTTTAATAGATTTTGACTTTAAAAACGAACAAGCTTTGGTTTTACGAGTATCATGTATCACGCATGCGCTTCTTGTTTTTGATGCCGAGCGTCACGTGATCACAACTGGCCAACGGCTGGCCACAAAACAGCTTACATAAAAAGAAAAGTGCTTGTTTAATAAAAATATTCATTGTAGTTAATTGTAGTAATTTAAACTTAATGCATTTCTCTAATCATGTATTTACCTGACTGAGGTTCCAGGCATGGGTCTTCCTGTGTGTACCTGCACACACCAGCAATAGCCGGTGGACTGGTGGCATTGCACAGGCTTGAACAGGCCATGCGGCCCGCAGTCTGGAATAAAGATCCCCTCTTGTGGGTTCAGCCGAGCTTCATTGAGTGCATTCTGTCTCTCTTGGGCACAAGAAGGAACTTTGTCTAGAGTCATGATCAACAAAATGAGTCAGTACACTTTTACTTTTACTCAGTACATATTATTACTCTCAATGCCATATATATATATATATATATATATGTGTGTGTGTTATTTTTATAAGTGAAGAGTATAATGAAAAAAAAAACAGAACAGGTACGAAAATCCGCATCTTGTAAGAAACAGAAGTTTGTTTAAAATTGAGCACATCTTCAGTAACACAGAATATAGTGGAAGTTGAAAATGCACATACACAGGGCGTTGCATACAAATTTTACTTTCCAACGTTTTGTATCAATTTTGAACAGGTGTGTTTATATTGTGATCATATTATACTAATTAATTGCACAGATTAATTACATCCAGTTGTCACATAAGATGGTTGTAGTTTTATGTTTGTGAATTATGTTGTGAACTATATTGATGATTTTCCCCCCCACATAAATATTATTGGCTATTTTGTGTACATTCATGACATACAGAATAATGCCAATAAATTCCGGATTTACCGTAATATAAAATCTGTTTACAAAAAAGTTTACAATTTTATTTGTATAGCGCTTTTAATGATTTGCCCACCTCAGCCTGGTCCAAGGCCAAACAACACACTCTAGATGTTACTTAAAATGTGGAGAAAAAAAAGAAAAGAGATGTACAAACTATGTCTGTAAGACGTATGTAAAATATAATGTACATTTAAAATCCACATGTTTATTACAGGAAAACCAAAAATCAACAGCAAGTCTCCCACACACACTCAAATAAACAATCAACTCAATACAACACAATACACACTGGCAAACACACTGATCTACAACCATCCAGCAATTTCACACACCAATCAGAGCTTTTTACACAATACTAATATTTATAAACTGTTATTTGGATAAGAACTCTTTCCTGCTACTTTTACAAAGAAATGCTTTGTTTATCCATCATGTCATTTATTTGCCCCGCCTCAACTATCACAGCATATTGCATTGTGTTGTGTGTGTTGTCTTGTTGCTCTTGTTTGCACATTTGCACTTCTTGTTGTCTTTTGCATAATACTTACAGTAGATAGCTTGGTTAATTTATTTGGTTTGTCTTAGATAGTCAGCTAATTAGGTGTTTTAGTCAGCTAGTTATTTATTTTATGTATGTATGTATGTAACACCTCTGTCCTGGAGGAACGCTCCGCAGGAACTGAAATGACAATAAAAGCCTACTTGACTTGACTTGACTTGATGTCCAAAGTGGTCGTAAGATACAGGCTGGCAAATTCACATGAGAATAATCTATAATCAGAACAGAGGAAACAGGCAAGAGGGTCAAAACCAGGAAGTAAGACTAGACCTAAGGACGCTAGGCAACTGTTTGGAAATGCAAATCACAGAATGACAAAAAAACAGACAAAGGAACCAAACAGATACACGTATGCATATACACTTATGTCAGGGGCAGAACGATATGCACATGACATACAATGGGTTTTAACCTGAGCAGAAAGAATTATTATTTTTTCTTTCTCAGTGCCCTAAGAGGAACTGCTGACAATGTTGTCGGCTCTACAGGTTGTGATTCCGCCAGACGAAATCCAGGCAGGGGATGGAAAGTGGAAGTGCTTGTTTAAATTAGCACATGCAGAAGTCTAGTGATGGAAATATTCTCAAGGTATTCTCTCATCCCTGACCTTTCTCTGAGGCCTAAAACACACACACACACACACACACACACACACACACACACACACCTCACATTATTAACACCATGAACACTTAACAGATGTTTGTTTAAATGTTTTAACGCCTTGTCTCATAAATCTCTATTTATGTTAAGATCCATTTAGCACGTTGCTGGCTGCGTGGAGGCCAAGTACAACAGTGCTGTAAAACATGTTGAAGCTAATCCAGTTAGCTCTGTTCAGACAAGGGCTTTTTTAGTAACGTCGGTTGTGAGTGTGTATTGATAAAGTGTCTCAAAAACTGCCACTTTCCTTATCATGTTAAACGTCTTATTCAATCGGCAAAAACAGGTGGACCGATAAAACAAACAGGAGCTTTGTGTAGTGTATACGCACACACCCACACACACACACATACTGTACATGTACTGTACAAATACACACACCGAATTCTCATCCAAGACCGTTCCACTTAAACACGCCAATGTTTAAATCCCATCCCCAAATAAATCTAATGTAATGTAATGACCTTAGTCATCTTTTATGGCATCATGTTACTTTCCAAGTTTATGTTGTGGGTAAGAGAATTTCTCGAATAAAGAAGGAACTGTGGGATTTTAAGTGGTAGACCATGCCGTGGATAAGGAAAAGGCTGCAGAAGCCAAAGGGATGTCTAAAACTGATTGGAAAGCATGATATATAGCCTCTTTGGCTGTAACATAATACTGGTGTTTTTGTTTTTGTGTCCTTTGCAAACAGTTCTGGTACACAGCCTGACAGTACTGACATGCTCTGGAACGGTCCTGGGGCAATTTAAATGGGACCTGGCTTGAAGGGCGGAGGGGTGTGTATGTGTGCTTGTGGGGTAGGGGTGAGGGCAGGGAGTGGGGAAGTTTGGAACGGGACCTGTTTCCAGCAAGTAGTTGCCATCGGAGCATGAGTGCGAGTCAAGTCTTCGTGATTAAGAGCTCTGAGCTGCCATGAGTCGCCTCTCGCTCCTATCCAAGGCTGTTCATAATGAAATTATTTAGCACTGTTTACTATAGTGGGGGTATACAGGCGCCAGGCAGCTACGATTCCCAAGTAAACAGTTTTTTTCTCCTCCTTTTATACACACACACACAAACAAAGAGAGAGAAAGAGAGAAAAAAAACAAGGACAAGAAATTTCTGAAGAAAACAAAAGACTCATGGGACTCGTCTGTGCAAAGAATTTTATTATCACTACAATTCTCTGTAAGATAAATTTCTGTTTGTTTTGATTAATAGACTAGTTGAAGTGAGCTTTTAGTTAAGAGCTATAACTTCTATAGCCAAGCTCTGAAATGCTCATAACATATACAACTATTCTGTAAATGTTCACTATTTATTTTTATTGCTTCACTGATTTACTCTTCTTCAGTAGCCACTTCATCTTGGTTAGGGTTGTTATGTATCTGGAGGCTACCCCGGCACCAGACCAGTCGGACACCAGTTCATCAAAGGACAACATGTACACACTAAACTCACAAACTCGCACACCTACCGGCATGTTTCTCTAATCTGAAAGGTAACCGAGAAATCAGAGGTAACCACGAGTTCATCAAGATAGTGTCATAACACAAACATATTCATCCAAATCTGGTGCAAATTATTTCATTGACACTTGCACACTTACACTTCAAGTGCATCTATCAAACATTTTTAGACCTGTGCACACTTGTCTCTGATACCAGAATGACCTCCGGTACTAGAGGTGTCTGAGCAAGAGACACAGCATGTTGATCTAGTGTAGTTTGTAATAGTGGGGACAGAAAATAAATATCATATGAACTGGAAAGAAAGAATGCTGTAATTAAATGTAATCAGCTGTACCATTATTACAGCAAGTAAACTGAATTATCTAATGATTGTTATACAGTTGGATATATTAGGCAGCAATGGAGTCCTCAGTTTTTGAAGTTGATGTTCTGGAGGCAGGAAAAATATTTAAGTGCAAGGATCTTAGTGACTTTAACATGGGCCAAATTGTGAGACTACTGTATCTCCCAAAAAAGTGTTGTGGATTGTTCCAGGTATGCGTGGTCAGTGTATTAATAAGTCTTTCAAGGAACAACAACCGTTGAACCAGTGACAGGGTTAGAGGTGCCCAAGGCTTATTAATGTGTATTGGGAGCAACAGCTTGCCAGTCTGGTGTGATCCCACAGAAGAGCTATTGTAGCACAAATTATAAAAAAAAAAAAGTTTATATTGGCTATTCCGTGTATGGAGCAGTGTAGCCACAGACCGGACAGAGTGCCCATGCTGACCTCTGCTCACTCTCATAAGTGCCTACTGTGGGCATCAGAATTGGACCAAGGAGCATGGGAAGAAGGTTTCTTTTACAATCTATTTCTTTTACCACACCATATGGGCGGCCAGCTGACGTTTCGTCACTTATCTGAGGAAGAGATGGCACCAGGATGCACAATGGAAAGAAGGTAAGTTGGCAGAAGCAGTGTGATGCTCTCAGAGCAATTTTTGCTCTGCAAAAAATTGTTCAAGAATAGTTTGAGGAACGTGACAATGAGTTCAAGGTGTAGAGTCCACATGTCAAAGGGTCAGTGCTGTTTTGACAGCACAATGTTAGGCAGGTGGTTTCAATGTTATGGTTGCTCATGGTGCAAGTCGTTATTTTAGTGAATAAAAATACTGAGTTTGTCTATAACATTAGAAACTCATAAGATCTACAGTAGAACTTCAGTTAGGGATTAAATATCAAATTATACATTATATAACTAAAACTATGTGGACACCTGACCATCACACCACTGTATTCCTTCTCCAAACAGTTGCCACAAACGTAGATGCAAACACTTATATAGGATACATTTGTTCACTGTACAGTATAATTAGAGTTCCCCCTCACTGGAACTAAGAGGTATAATCCAAACACTTACATCCAAGTGCCTACAAAACTATGTCCCACCTTCTCGGAATCAACTCTATTTGAAACTAGAGAAAGGCAAATTCCATGTGAGCACCATTTCTTTCCTTAGTTATGTTATTAGGCTCCAAAAAATGAATCAAGAAAAACTACTGCAGTCACAAAACAGCCTACTCCAAGAACAGCTAAGGAATAATTGCAATGATTTTGGGGATTTGGAAACTTTTATAAAACATTAATAGGGAGGTTCAGTTACATGTATGATCATTGTAAGAGACGAGTGCTAAACCACTGACCTAAAATCCAGATGCTGTATTTGCATATCAAAGATAAAAAATGGCTTTGACCACATCACTCATCCTGAATATGGATGGATTCCTCTTCAAAAATATCCTGACCCATCACAGGCTTTTATAGTGGAGATGCACCCAAGATTACCAAGATTAAGAAAAATTTATTAATTTATTCATCCATTTATTAATTAATTTTCTTCTGTACAGGGTCATGGGAAGCCTAGAGCCTACAGCCCATCCCCTTCAGGCATGAGGTTGGGCACTGCCTGGATAGGTTGTCACAAAAAATAATGTATTAATTTTTAATCAATATCATAATTTTCTAGGGAACTCTTACCAGTGGAGTATCCACTTTACCAGTGGATACTATGACATCAGTAACCACATAGCATTTTCTCAAGGCAAGGTACTTGCTTGCAGGCACACACTTTTTTTCCAGAACTTATGCCTCTCCTTCACCACAGTGCCCTTGATTACATTTAGCCATGATTTCATAACTGATCTCCCAAAGTCACAAGGTAATACTAATATTAAGGTTATATAAGATTGATTTTTCCAAGTCACTGCACTTTTTCCAGCTACCTGGTCTGCCCACATCATTCCAGATTGCTGAGCTCTTGGTTAACCATGTATTCTATTATTTTAGCATCCCTGAAAAATTAGGTCAGTGATCAGGGCACATAGTTTATGTTCCAGGTCTGGTCGAGCTTCATGGAGAAACTGAGATTACGATGAGCCTTGCATCTGGCTTTCACTCTTAATCTAACAAGCAGGTTGAGTGAGCAAACCAAGAAGTAGGTGTATTTCTGAGGGCTTTCTGCTCAGAGAACCTTCTGTGGGTAGAATATGTCCAGAACTTATTACACCACTCCATCACTCTGCTCATTGTATTCAAATGAGTCCTTTGCTACCAATTCAGCCATTTCCGTAGCACAAAAGCCCCATAGCCTCCTCCGCTGTTGATAAGTGGTTCTGATGAAGTGAACAGGTGTGGGAAAGAACACACCAGAGCCTGAAACAGGTAGCGAGGAGATACAAGCAGAACCTAAGTGTGGCTGTCCACACAGGACTTTCAGGGTGTAAAATTTGAATCCAAAGCATATCGGCCCATACATAAGTCTCAAAAGAATAAATTAGATAACTAATAAACATGAACTGCACTGGGATGGTTGTCTTGTCCTTCCTTTTATGCCTCACGACTCAAGATCCCTCTTGATCTCCTCATCACTGAGAGGCAACCAGCCCAACCAAGAAGGAGTTTTGACTCTTGACATATAAAGAACAAGTGGGAGGGCTATAGCCCTGAGGATCATTCTTGGATTCCTGCTGACAATGTTCCATGTTTTGCCAGAAATGTCATGTCACCCTGAAGGCACCAGTCCCCATCCAAGAGGTGGGCCTAAAAAGAGGTCAGCTCGCAGAATAACCTCAACAGGGTTGGGGGTTCTGTCGCATCAGTGACTTCTGTCAATTCACAGCCAGTGCTTACCACGGAATCATCTGATCATAACGGGTCTTAGCATTAGGCAAATATAACCTCAGACAAACAACAACATATAACTTGTTCAATCAGAGTGCTATTATTTATTTAACAAAAAAAGAAGCCAAAGAGAAAAGCATATGTGGGTAATACTAAGTACACCTTACTGCTTGCACAGGATTTGAGAGAGTAAGTTCCAGCCAGGTGCAGCTCATCATCAGCCCTTGATTAAATGGTCAGCATATGTGCAGACCTCTATACATACAAACGTTTTGGCAGTTTGCTGGTTTGGAGCATTCAGGTGTGCGTTAACACAATACCAAGAGGGAAAGACATAAGAAATGGTCTTAGAAAAGCAGTTGCTGCCGCACATAACTCTGGAAAGGGTTATAAAACCATTTCCAAAGAATTTGGAGTTCAACATTCCACAGTGAAAAAAATATTAAAACCAATGTGGAGTTGTCTGGCCTTAATGCCCAGAGCCATGTTTGGAGAAAACCAAACAACATTTCAGCAGAAACACCTCATACCCACTGCCAAGTACAGAGGTGGAAGTGTGATGATTTAGATTCAAGATTCAAGATTCAAAGAACGTTATTAATCCCAGAGGGAAATTGCTTTAATTTTTTGGCAAGTTTTGCAGCCACAGCACCTGGGCACCTTGCAGTAATTGAGCCAACCATGAACTCCTCTGAACACTAGAATATTCTAGAGGAAAATATGTGGCCATCTGTCCGACAGCTAAAGCTTGGTCGAAATTGGGAATAAGCAACAGGAAAGTTTTCTGAGGCACACCAATAAATCTACATCAGAATGGCTGAAATAAAAAAGAATTCAAGTTTTAGAATGGTCTAGTCAATGTCCAGACCTCAAAGCACCTGAAATTCTGTGGTGGGACCTTAAGAGACCTGTGCATAAGTGATTGAGTTATCAAAAACCTCATTGAACTAAAGCAATAAACTAAAGAAGAATAGGTCAAAATTTCCCCACAATGATGTGAGAGACTGATAAAGTCATACAGGAAATGATTACTTCCAGGTATTGTTGCTAATGGTGGATCTACAAGCTATTGAATCATGGGGGCACTTAGTATTGCCCGCATGTTTTTTTCCCCCACTTTTTGGTTTCATTTTTGTAAAATAAATATTGGCACTGAGACAAAAGTTACAGATATATATTGTTATTCATCTGAGGTTGTATTTGCCTAATACTAAGACCTGTTATAATCAGATGATTTTTTTATTGGTTTTACACAAAAACACATACAGTAGAATTAAAAAAGGTGTACAGTACATACTTTGAAACATGACTGTATAAGCATTGCCATTAGAAACTACAGCCCTTTTCACACAGAAATTGCACCGTAAAAGCGATAATATTAAAACAGAATCCACGAATTCTGCGCAAAGCCATCTCTTGGTTTGCTTTTAAGCAGCACATACCTTTCCGCTATCAGAGAGGAATAGCATTTACCACAAGCTTGATGTCAGAGATACAGCACATACCATTTAAAACAACAAGGATGGGTGAACTAAGTGTTAAGGTGCTATCCGTGCACATTCAAGATATGCAGCACTCTTCTCAGAGCTTATTGTCTCCCCAATTTAGTGACATTTTTTACTGAACAGGCACTTTACTGAGCTGCCTTTTAGTCATGCCTTTGCGCTCTTGGATTGGCTCATATTTCAGAGCTTTGGTGACCTAACCAATCATGGATGAAGCCAAACTCTTGCAAGCAATCACAACGCAAAAGTCGAGATTAGTCAGAAATAAGGGTTATTTTCACATCTTACTAGACTAGAATCAGCCCAGTGCTGCCAAATGTATTCTGAAACAGATATTTCTGTTCCTGGACACTAGTTGAGTGGAGGGGGTATATCTGATCTACTCAATAGATGATATCTGTGATCTGATCTACTTAATAAAATATATCTGTGGTCTGATCTAATCAAAGGTATATGCGGGTTAGAAGGTAACATTTTACGGTTGTTGAGACCTCCGGATGGCGTGTCGCACCCGTACACTCCTCATTATGTCAGACCCCTGTTCCACAATGGAGTGACATTATCGGCGCCTCTGTCACTACCGCTACGCCTGAGTTAAAAGCGAGTCAACAATGACCCATGCTTCTGCTTCTATTCCTTTCATACAGAACACCAAGATACAGCAACAGTGCAATATTCCTGCACTGAACCAGCTGTATGAATGGGGCTTAAGTCACCCAAAACATACCAAGTTCACTATGTTACAAAGTCATCTTTCTGTCACTCTGTCTTCTTGGTCTTTGTCTCTTTTCTGGTTTTTGCCCTTTGGATCTTTTTTTATCCTCTTGTTTGCTCATTCCCAGACTTTTGCCTGTTTCTGACTTTATGATTACCTACTGGTCATTGCATATGTTTGAACCGTTTAAGTTTTTTTTTTTTTTTTTTTATCAAATGCTAACCTGCAATCACCTCTGCCCAAGCCTCTGCTCTGACAGACAGTAGTCCTTACTCATTAGAAAAGAAGTGTCAGCCCTCACAATAGGGTAGGACAAAGCTGCCAGGATGTATGCAATGTGAGATTACTATGTGTATAAAACTATAAATATATGTGAT
>JAOVVA010000002.1:21806403-21821341 GCA_028565275.1 Leiocassis micropogon | reverse complement strand
ATATAATTAAGGAATGCTGCAAATAAACTTCAATACAGATTTCTGAACTCAATCATTTGCTTTCGTCTACCATCAATGTAGAAAGTTTCCTCAGTATGATTGAGCCATGATCTGACTGCCTGCTTCACTTCTGAAGCTCTGGCCCCCCAGGAACTCCTGTACCATGTGGAAATCAAGCAAGGAGCGAAGTCAGGACTGTGTGGCAATAACTCACAATAATGAGTTCCTCGTGTGTTCATTTCCCACAAACAGATTTGTTTCTTCCGCAAGATGGCCACAAGTTGTTAATCAATTTTCAAGGATCAGGCGTTCCACAAGTTTCTCACATACGGCCTTCTTTAAATTGTTTACACCATTCAATGTTTTACTGCAGCTAAGAGTCTCACCAATGCACTGTGCTTGAAGTCTTCTTTAATTGTCAATATGCTTTTCTTATTCATTTACAGGAAATTCCATCACAGGCCTTGGTTTAATTTGATTACCCCTCAGAAAAAGACAGGATTATTATTTATTGAAACTGTATTTATAGATAATACACTGTCGTTCCTACTTTGTACTGTATTACAGTAAGAGCACAATACAAAAATACATTGCACATTATTTGCAATTCAAAACTGGACCTTTCTAAGTACACATCTCTTGGCTTGATAATGTTTCATGTAGATGGAATATCAGTTCCAACATTACTGCCTCTCTTGTGAACTGCAACATGGCCCTGGGCTGTCAAGTATAAAAAGCTAGATGTTCAAGCCAGCTCAACAGCCTCTGTCTACTGCCCCAAAACTACCACCACATTGCCAGAGAGCGGACCGATGGTTTACTCATCTTCTCAAAACATCAAATGCTAATCAGAAACAGGAGGATCCTTGAAAGGATCCCAAACAGCTGTCAACACGAATCAGTTTTTATCCTACACCCACAGAGTGTTTGCTGTACCACAAAATGCCACGAAGTGTTTCATAGCAGACGAGAGGATAAACAATGTTTTTTCCCATCTGTAAGTGATGTGTGCGAAAAAACACAGTTATCCCACAGCCATGTCTCAAAACAGTTTTAACGTGCTACTGGAATAACCCATGCAAATACTTTACACACACACACACACACACACACACACACACATGCATCAATAATGTCTATACACTTCTGCTCTTAATCATGAATCTCCCAGACTATAATCCAATCCACTCTTATCCACTCTTCCCCTGCCAAGGCGTGAAACTCCCCCGGCCTGGTGGAGCTGACTAGGCATGCCCAGAGGCGGCCGTATTCATCTGAAGGAAACTGCAGAAAAGACGTACTAAACAAATTACTCCGAGGAGAGCCATGAGAAAGAGCAAGACAGGCGCCATAGTTCAAGCGGAGTTAGGTTTCCCACTCCTGGAAATGTTTTACCCTGAATCTAAAACAAGACATTGTGTAACCGGCGTCACTTGAATGCACTGGCAAAAAAATACTTTAATATGAAATGCTTGGAAATCCATCTGTCTATACAAGGTAGAGGTTCATAGATCATGATTTTTGGGCAAAAGGTTCACATGCTTTGCTAATGATAATCCTGACAAAGAACATGTTTAAAGAAATCATTTTTAATTTTTATTTTTTTTATTTTAGTAAAATGGGAAAAATGAAAAGATAAAGCATACAGGGTAAGTTACAAATTTCATTTCAGTAGTCACTGGTTATGCCTTTCAGAATCAAGGCAGTTCCTGTCATTACCTCTGTCCCCTTGTCCCTGGTCATTACCGTGACTGATTTGGTCTCATCGTATCTGTGGTTTGTTCTAATGATACTAATCCTAATAAAATAAAAGCCATTTCTAATTACATTTCCACCTTAATAAAAGATTGAGGCTTTGGGTTGATGAGCAGAGGGTCAGCCCCACCACCACCGCGTCACCACTGATGGGACCTTGTGCAAGACACTTAATTCTATGCCCCATATAACCCACCCACTGCATGCAGTGCCAGTCCCAATCCCGGTGAGGAAGTGGGAATGTTGTGACAAGAAGAGCATCTGGTGTAAAACCTGTGCCAAAACTATGTGGATCAAATGATCCAATGTGGTGACCCCCAAGGATAAATGGGACAAAGCCCAAGAAAGAAAAAGTATTTTCTGCAGACATTAGGCCAGTGAATTCTACCCCCTTCTGAGTAGGTATGAAAGTAAATGATCTGTCACCACATAATAAAAATAGACAAGACTTTTTTCCCCTAAAGGTTTTCTGGCAATACTGATGATACACTGTACTTTCCAAAAAAATTTCAGATTTTACTGCTATTCCAGAAAATGCAAGTTCCAGTAACATTAGAATTACACTGATACAATAAGGAATGGAAACTCTATCCATTTTGTTTCATAGCCATGGTGCAGCATATGCCCTATTTATACATTTAAAATTAATAAGTTTATACCTCCACACCCCCCATCCCCCGCTTTCTTTCTTTCTTTATTTTTTAAGATTATCCTTAAGTTAGGTCAAATAGTATTCCAGTCTGAATTTATTCCCTTATAGAAATTATGACTATGGGGTTTGGTGTTCTTCCAATACACAGTATGAGACTACGCTTTTTGGAGAAACAATTTATAATGCTTTATATGAAAATGATGGATGCTTTCTGATCTCAAATGAGACTCTCATGCAAAAAATCCACGATATATGTGGCGTTTAGTTCAATTCAATAAAATTTTAATTGTATAGCAAATTTGAACAATAATTGTTTTCTTAAAGAAGCTTTACAGAATCAAAAGAAAATTATGGAAATGTGTGAGAAAATATGATGTATGAATCAAACGGTATGTATGAATCAAAATGATCAGATTTGATGAATTTAGTTAAATTGATTGAAGTTTAAAGATGTTGGTTAATTATATTCTTTTGCCTATCTATTCATGTTACATATACAGTACCACTGGCATCTAATCAAAAAGCTAATCACCTACACAGGTGCCCTAAAATCCAGTGGTGTTGGGTGCACAGTTTTTCGTTCTGCCACTGGTATTTAAAACAGAGTGAAGAAACTCTTCTGCTTGTTTCAGTAAGAGGAGTTTTGCATGCTTGCCACAGAAGACACCCATCAGGGCCCCTGGATACATCAGATATAATTGAAGCTGCATGCTTAATGCTTTCAAACATTTCCTCAACTGTGATATTTCTTTTCTTGATGATGTGCAACAACTCTGTGTTATAATACATCATGAAAAACAAAGTGTGTTGGCCATGTGTTGGAGTCCTGCCTCTGGATCCTCTTAATATTGCCTGTCTATCAGTTTTGTTAAAAAGAGCAAATCAGGTCTTGAATTGGAGTGATTTTTTTCCCCACTTGTGAACAAGCTCTCTCCATTGGGATTTCATGGGAAGCTGGGGTTTGGATTCATGCAGGCAATTTTTGCTAGAGAAAGATAGCACATTATGGCGACTTGTCTTCCAATATGGTGAGTTTAGCATGTAGCTTCACAAATACTTGTCCTTGATTCTAAAGCATAACACAGCCAGTGGTTAAGGCATTGGACTGCTGACCAGAAGGTCCCCACCTCCACCAAGCTACCACTGTTGAGCCCTTGAGCAAAGCCCTTAGCCCTCAACTGCTCAGAGGTTTAATGAGATAAAATGTAAGTTGCTCTGGATAAGGGCGTCTGCCAAATGCCGTAAATGTTATGTAACAGGCGAGAGACTAGTCATTGACTTGAACTGGGGACACACTACAGCGCTTTCACAATCTTAAAATGTTCTGAAAATACTGGACCAGACATAAGCAATGGTCTTAGAGAAGCAATTGTTGCTACACATTCAAAGTTCAACGTCCTACAATGAGAAAGATTCTACCAGAGTGTTCTAGAGGCAAGTGTGAGGCCATCAGACCGACAGCTAAAGCTTGATCAAAACGGGACAATCATCCGAGGAACACCAGCAAATCTACATCAGAATGACTAAAAAATAAAAGAATCAAGGTATTGGAATGGCCTAGTTGATGTTCAGACCTCAACCTCACTAAAATGCTGTGGCAGGACCTTGAGAGGGCTGTGCATAGGCGAATGATTAAAAACATCAATGAATTTAAGCTCTAAAGAAGAACGGACCAAAGTGAAGTGAGAGACTGATATAAAGTCATACAGGAACGATTACTTCAACTTATCGCAGCTGTAGATCTACAAGCTATTGAATCATGGGGGGACTTTTTAATTATATTATTATATAATATTGCCCGCAATAATTTTTTTATTTTTTGGCTTAATTTTTGTTAAATAAATAATTGCATGGTGAAAAAAAGTTATATGTTGTTGTGCATCTGACGTTATATTTGCCTAACAGTGAAACCGGCTACGGGATGCCTCTCATCCAATCAGATTACTTGGTCGGAACTAACCGTTGTATAATAATGCTTGAAACAAAGTGTGTACTCCCACCTGGCTTTCTGTTGCTGGTGGAGCGGTTCTGCTTGTCTTTGTTGTAGAGCAGCTGCTTACCTCGCAGTGTGGGTGCCGTGATCTCTGTGAAAAACAGGAGATCTCACATAAATAATCCAAGATAACACTTAAAGTATTATAATCCTTATCTCTGAAATGGATTTACCTTCACCATCGGAGACGATGTACGTCTCCATTGTGGGTGTGGGTTTGGAGCCATCATCTGGGTTTAGGGTGAGAAAGAACCGGAAAGAGACTACCATTATTGAGGTTAATACAATCTACTCTCCAGAACTGTTGAATGGTTGGGATTTGCACATGGCCCGGCCAAGAGCACAGGATACAGAAAGAATTCAAAGTAAGAGGTGCAGAAAGAACAGATAGAGAGAAATATAACAATGAAAGAATATTAGTAATACTTTAAAACTGTTGGTTTCTCTATCATCTAGTTATATACATATTAAGCAGTATCATGACTGTAGTGTCCTACAGTACTTACCCAGATTTGTGGCATTGCATTCAGCCCTCTGCATTTTGGGCCCCATCGAGCACATGCAAGGGAGTCATGCTAATGCAATAATCAGCTGGTGTAGGAGGGTGGGTCACACACAAGGTCATGATTTAAACTGCAATTAGTTGATGTACCTAAATGTACCCCATTCTAAAACCTCACCTCTCAATTCATGTAACATTCTCACTTATGAAAAAAAAAAAAAACGGTCTGATTTGAAAATCTAAAAGTGCACTGTACATTACGTTGCGATAACTAAAGTATTAACATACATACTGAAATTCTAAATATTCTGAAAAGGTCTATTGAGTGTTGCAATATACTGTATATAACCTTACATTTACAAACTTACTCAATAATTCCCATTTGACTACCTCTGCAAGACTGTTTATGTAAGATTTGCCCTTAGCTTACTGGAAGGCTCACACTTGATCGGTTGCCATATTTTTAAAATTTAAAAATAGTCTTGAACAATAACGCTTACATAAGCTTTGCTAAAAATGATTTCTGCCCAAGGAAAAATAATGCGGTCAAATACAATAGAAAATCACCAATTATATATATTTTAGACATGCATATTGAGTGCCCAGAAAACCGACATAAACACAAAGTACTGTACATAAACAAAAATGATTTCTATTAACACTGGGCTCAAACAGATTAAAAATGTATTTAATAAGAACCATCAACTTTGTTGAGGTCCAAAAACCTTTTTTTATTACATTTTTGTATCATTTTATTTGCTCTATATTTTGGCCACAAACAAAAATACAATCATCTTGGTCAAGAAATTTTTTTTCTTTCTTTTTTTTAAGGCCCCTTCTTTTAACATCTACTGAAAAAATATGATTGTTTGTTTGTTGATGGATGTTCCTTGCATGCCAAATGTGCCTGTGCATACCCACTGCAATATTTCTTGTGTTATGAATCTCCCAAGACTTTTAGCATTTATCATGACAACCTGTATCCATGGCTGATGATCAGGTTGTTACTTGTTTGCAATGTGGTTATATTTAATATAATATTATATTATTATATTTATTTTACAACCTTGTGAGTCAGAATATAATACATGTTTTACTACCGAATCTACCTCTCTGGCATACAAACTGTACTGCATGCAGTGATTTTACATAACTCCCAACTGAAGTCTTTACATTTTATTGTCAGTTCTTTTTTGTACCACTTAATATGCATGCTCATAAACGCTTTGGTGATTTGGTTAATTAATAGCGCTGTCGTTTCTTAAATACTCATAATGTATGTGCAACATGGTAAGATATGCAGTGTATTTTGCATGCTTTGTGATTCATGAGTATCAGGGTGGGGAGGAAGGGCCTGCTTAGGTTCCCAGGAGGCCAGGATTTACTACTGCATCCTGTGTGAATGGGATTAGTTTTTTTTTTTTTTTTTTAAACCAGGGATAAAAATCTTTATATGTGTAGACGAGGCCTGAAGCTTTTCTCCAAATGGCAAAAGTACTTATGTTCTTTAGAGCTGAAATTATGAGATTGACATAGATAACCCGAGGAGTTAGGGTTAAGGTCATAATCATCATGAACAGAATGTGTTTAATGATCTCTCAGCCACAGCTGGATTTCTGACAGTATGCCCTAATGTACGTAATATATAATCGGAAAAAAAGTAAGATCCAGGAATGAACTATAAGTAAGATTTACAGTAAACTCCTTTCTTCCGTTATGCAGAAAACCTCTAGCCATGATCTTACCCCACTATTCCGTCCCCAGGGCCTGTAAGGAACAGTCTAGGTTTCCAGAGTGTTTGGGCAGCCGTTAAACTCTGGATGAATGGTTTGAGATTTCACTGTGTGTCGTGGCAAGAAAAGGGGCAAGAACATTGATTCCAAGGCTTTGATCAGCACTAAGACCTTACACCGCCTGGAACAGCTAACAACACTGAATATGTTTTCATTGTTTATGGCCCCAGAGGAGCCAAGCACCTACTTACATAAACTCAAGCCTGGAGTCAAGCTCGAAATAAATAAGTTGCTTCTTGTGGAATAATTGTAGAGTAGAAAGTGTAGCGCGAGCTGACTGGAGCCAGATAAACGAACAAGAAAGGATAAAAGAGGAAATGTTTTTCGTGCTATATTACAGCCTAGAGGAAAGGACAAAAGACACTGGAAAATACCATCCTCTAAGATTCATAGGCAGTAACTGGCATTTCAATTATTTAACTGCAAAAGCTTATGTCCGATATACCACTTATTAAATCACTCACTCATCGTCTTATACCGCTTTATTCTGTACACAGGGTTGCAGGGGGCTTAGAGCTTATCCCAGGCGACTTGGGGCATGAGGTGGGGTACACCCTGGATGGACTGCCAATCCATTATAGGACACACACATACACACTCACTACAGGCAATTTGGGAACACCAATTATCCTAATCTGCGTGTTTGTGGACGATGGGAGGAAACTGGAGCACCTGGAAGAAACCCAGCAAATATGGGGAGAACATGTAAACTCCATACACAAAGACCCAGAGGTGGGAATCAAACCCGGATCCTGGAGGTACAGTACAAAACGACAGTGCTAACCGCTAATTTGAAATTAGATAAAAACCTATTTTTAAATAAATTGGAAATGTACAGGCTATAATTTTACCTTTGTTTTTTAAGTTATATTTTTTAGGTTAACCCTTTTTTTATTTGTGAGAGAGGAGATACCACAGTTTTCAGTTTATAATTATTGAAAAAATGTAATGGAATTAAGTGTCCATAAGCAAAAGAAAAAACTTTTTTATTATACAGTATATACAGTATATAATATATTTATTTTTATTTAATTTTTTTTTATTTTTTTATTAAATCTAAAAAAAAAAAAAAACTTTCACAATCAGTTTCTATAGATCTCAACTCACCTTTTCTGCCAGAGCCAGGTGGTCCTGGAGGTTTATCGGTTACTGAACCTTTAGAAAGAGAGTACAGGATTTTAAAAAAAAAAGAACTGATGCAGGATTTTCCTTGATTATGCATTAAACATTCTTTGCAAATTTCCAAATAAGCATGCACATACTACTGTACATTCTTAGGAAAAAAAAAATGTATGTTCGTCATGGCTTTGTCAATGGAGCATTGGATAATTGTTGGTTACTTTCATTAAAAATTGTTTTTTATAGGGAACAATGAGAATGATTCAGAGATCCACTTTTCCTAAGAGTGTACAGTCAGGGGAAAAACAAAACAAAATGAAAACGTGACTTGGCTTGAACTTGACACAGAAGTGACACTGAGCAGACAATGAAATGAGTTTAATGACATTTAACGAGGAACAGATTTGCGCAGTTTTCATGCACGAAACTGACAAACGGATTAACTGCAAATTCTCTAAACATTTTTTATTAACTGGTTTGCAAAACGTAAAACAGACAGAAAAGAAGAAAAAAAAAAACAGTAAACTATGATCGAGCTCTCAGGGGTGCATACTGATATTAAGATATTGGACACGTCATCAAAAGAAAACCTTACATTTATAAACGGACAGGAATCTCGGTGCATGCACATATTTTAAGTTGGCATGCATAAATGCCCCCGGATTAGAATCACACCAATGGCCAAGGAAGGGAGAAATGAATTTCAATAAGACGAGTCTGAGAAAAATGTACTACCTGTTGTTCCACTCGTCCCAGCATGAGTTCCCATAAATTCAGGGAAGTTTCCTAAAAAACGTGTTTGAGATATTTCACTTTTTTTTTTTACGATTCATCAGGATATTTTTATGCATCTAATTTTGTTTTGTTACAGCTTTTCAGTATCTTGACATATCCAAGGAAGAATTTGCCATCTTGAATGGAAGCGCTCGGTTCTCAGGATGTCTTCACAAGAAACAATAATGAAATTATTGGATCTTATGCAGGACAGCAGGGCTACAGGTAGAGACCATTACTAACCCTAACTTCAAGGATTAAAAAAAAAAAATAAAATACATACCAAGCCTGCTACCTTCAAAGGCGTCCGAATATAAATTTGACGGTAAATACGTCCAAAACGTATCTGCTACACATTGTACTTGCACTCGTAATAGGTGAGATGATCAACAATGTGAAATGACCTGGAGAATTTATAGACGCTCGAGTCAGCGTGAGACATCTCTAAACTATGTGGTGTTAAAAAAAAAAAAAAAAAAAAACATGAGGGGGAAAAAAAGAAAAAAGAGACTAGACTAGAAACAGGTGCTCTAGTCATTTTGCAATCTAATTCTGGCAAACGTCCAGGGAGTTATCTTTAGCAGGAAAATTATAGCTATTACAGTAAAGTATTCCCATTCACTTTGAGTTCCCCTCCATACATCTTCCTTGGAAAGTAACTGCATGTTTTTTTTTTTTTGTTTTTTTTTACTTTTTAAAAAAAATACGGTCTGGTAGAGAAGGGCTGTGGAAAGAAGCAATGAGATGCAGAGGAGAGACAAAGTAGAAGAAACTTTGCTGCGACATCCATCAAGCAGAGACGCAGCGCACAAACAGAGGACATGTAAAATAAACACAGGGATAGCTGACGTTAAACATCAGAGTAATGCCAATAAAGAGCAGAACCTGGATCAAACAAAAGGTCTCAAGGTTATGATGAACAGATTCATTTACCGTAGAACAACCTCGGCAATAAAACGTGCAGCGATAAACGTCAGTGCTGAATTAAATCAGACTACAACTGAAAGAAAAGTCGTCATTCTATATGTTTGTACGTTCTGAAGATTTACAGCATATCCCCACACACACGCACACACACAGCCAATAGATCACTTTTTCTAACAGAAATCATTTTATTACTGTTACTTATTTTTAGGTTAGCCATCATTGGCGATCTTGCTCTTCTTCATTCCCTTTTTCTTTTTCTGTGCCCCCCCCCCCTTTTGCTCCTTTCTTTCTTTTTTCCAAAGGGCGACCCTCCACCCATTACCCCGATGCACTTTTGCAAGCAAACACACACACTGTACATGGGTCACATTAATCCTGTCTTTTGTCATTTGTCTTGTATTTGTTGTTTTGTTTGCATACAATATACAGTACTGCGTTTTGTTGTGAAATAATAATAAAAAATAATGATAAAATTAAAAAAAAGCAAATGTAAACAGTGAACCATGAATTTACACATAAGTGTAGTACATCATTTTAATCTATAAAGGGTCTACTTTTATTTGCATATACAGTTTTGGCTTTTGGCTTGGATCAAGGAAAGAAAACAACTAAGGAGATCTGAAATGCTGGACTGCCCCACCCCAACCCCCAACACATTATTAAAACCTGGAAAGATAATGTTGAACTGTTACATTTGATGTTAAGTAATGTGGGGAAAAAAATATGAAAGGAGATACAATTAGAACTCACAGGATTAGGACTAAACAGCTGGATATCCATAAGAAAACCAGTTGTTAGTGAAGTGAAACTCATCAGAAAAAAAAGGCTTTAGTTTGCTAGGCAGCATAAAGACTGGACTTTGGATCGATGTGATTTGATGGATCCAGATTGAGCCTGTTCCAGAGTGATGGGCGTGTCAGGGTAAGAAGGGAAGCTCATAAAGCGATGCACCCATCATGCATAGTGTCCACTGTACAAGCCTCTGGAGACAGTGTTATGATCTGGGGTTGATCAGTCGCTCAGGTCGAGACTCAGCAACATTATGGGGCAATAAAATGAAGTCAGCTGACGACCTGAATGTACTGAATCACCAGGTCATCACATCTATAGAGGGTTTCTTCTTCCCTGATGGCACGAGGTATATTCCAGGAATAACACTAAGATTGTGAAGAAGTGGTTCTGGGAGCACGAGAAACTGGACACCACATTTTATGTATAACGAAAGCTAAAGGCAGTAAAAACATAATCTTCAAGAGTGTGGCCATTTTTTTAATGGCCAGGCAATCGATATGTATATTTAGTCCAAAATTATGCCTTTTACAGTATTGATTAGTTATTAAGAAATTGGCATGATATAGAGACTTTTATTCTGCCTGAATAAGTTAGTAATAATTAATTTAATTTAATTTTTTTGTCTAGACAATTTTTTTGGAAAATCGGTAAAACTATACAGTAGAGGATCATGTCAAGCACAATGGACCAACACACTGGCTTTGCGCACACACACACACACACACACACACAGACAGACAGTAGTACCTGAGCACACCGGAGTCTTGTATTGCACTGAGGAGCCACTGATGGGTTTGCCGTCTGCAGTCACGCACCAGCAGTAACCTGTAGGTGTGTGGCACTGGACCTGAGAAACCACAGAAACACAGAAAAGAAACGCTTTAACACAAATCTTACTAAAGATGTTCACTAGACAGATGGACTGAAGTGAACGTTTCAACAATAAATCCTACTCAAGGACAGCTTGTCTGGATTTGGCAAGCCCGCTGTGACAAATTAATATATGACTGGAACGGTTAAATGGAACAGGTCTCTGAGGCGACTTAATGCACACTTTTCCAAACATCTTCCGAATATTCTGCTACTGATGAGAAACGCAGCAAGGCCGTGTGTCCCTTGGAGACAGATCAAGGTGCCGGTGTGAGTCGCAGGATGACGCGTTTGTGTGTGTACAGGGGTGTTGCCGATTGTAATGTATAGGACGTGGTGATCCAGAGCGCTGACGCACCTGGGCGAAACTTCCGTCTTCGTTGCACTCCGGGATGAAGGTGGACTCCTGTGTCGTCTCGCCTTTTTCCAGAGCCTGGCTCCTCTCCACAAGGCACTTTGACTGGCCTAAGTCTGAAACACGTACACAGCTAGACTTTACACTACATTTTAACACATCTTAGAGACAAAAAAAAAAAAATCACAAATATGATGTCTTTACAGCTGGAACACATTTACACAACTTTATATGTGACGTCACAAGTCTGTATGTCTGTAATCTGTAATTACAAAAACATGCAATATGGTTATATATATAAAAAAAAATTAAAAGAGAGAAGAATGAATCATAAATAAAAAACACCACAAACAATGTTTGGTAAAATGTCTGCGTAGGTCATACATGCCAGTATGAATATATTCTCCAAGGTCAGGCAGTAAAATGACCATCATAAAAAAATCTTAGTCAGTCAAATAATATCATAAATCTTGGTAAATCGATATAACAGCCGAGGTTTTAATTTGGAAACTCCCCTGTAAACATACGTGCCAATATGTAAGTCATTAGGCAAATAACAAACAAAAAAAACTGGTTGGTTTTGGGTCATATCATGCAAATAAACAACACTTAAAACTTGGATCACAGTACTGGAATGCTTGCAGTCAAGTACTGTAATGGCAGGTAATTTTCCGTTAAACAAACACATCTCTGTTTGGGTTTTCTACATGCTCACGAGTTGGTGCATAAGTATTATATATAAGTATAAATACGCTTATGCATGTACTGTAAACAGCAAAACATATACTCATCCTTAAAAGTGGTGGACACAGAAGCACAAACCTGGATTGCTTGCTCGGTCAAAAAACTCAAGGTCAGATGTATGAAAGGTGTTCAAGTCAAACCGGGACTTCTGATTGTGCAGAATAACAGAACACAGATCTGAAAGTAAAATCTCCCTTTATGTCTCTATATAATCCCCTGCTACACTAATGCACTTATCCGAATGTTTCACTAGTGCTTGGACACCAACAAGGCAGAAAGTTCTCAGTACGCCAGTGCCATGATCGGACTGCCTGTCTGATTCACGTCTAAAACGCCGGCCTCCCAGGAACTCCTCTGATAGCTTTTCCAAACATCTGGAAATGGCTTGGAGCAATAACTCTCAGCCGCTGTAATGTGCACGTGGTGTTGGTGAATGATTGTGTGCACAGATCCCACAGACAGATGTGCTTCTTCCTCTACAAGTTGTCAAAAAGATTCTTGTAAATTTTTAAGGATCATGCGTTCTACTCGCTGAATGTTCACAGGAACGACTGTAGTGGGCTCCAAGCCACCTCGGCCGGGATCGCCATTCACAGACGTACGGCCTTCTTTAAAACCTTTTCACCATTTAAATGTTTTACTCCGACAAAGAGTCTCTTTACTGTATTGTGCTTGAAATTTTCTGTAAATGTCAAAAAGTTTTACGTCACTTCAATCACAATTAGATCACTTTGTGTGTGGAAAAACACTGCTTCTCAGGTACAAAACCAAATTCAGCAAATATATATTTTATTAAACTATGGGTAATTACTAGGAGAAGTTTTGTTTTTCCTCCTAAAACTAGATGTTAATTAGAATTACACATGTAATGAACAAAATGTGGTGTAAAGTATGTAATTTTTGTACGGCTGAAGATTTTTTTTATTGTTTATATTTCAGAACATGTTTACTACTACAAGGTCATTTATTTATTTTCAACATGAAGTAGCATGGCTCCATGGTTGGAGTTTGAACCTCGCTGTTCAAAGTGTGCATGTTCTCCCTGTGCATGATGGGTTTCCTCTGGGTTCTCCTGTTTCCTCCAACAGGTCAAAGATCTTGATTGGTTGGCGTTTCCAAATTGCCTGCAGTGTGTGTTTGTAGACCTGTGAGTCATACAGTACAAACCGAATTCCGGAAAAGTTGGGAGGGTTTTTAAATTTGTATTAGATGAAAATTAAAACACTTTCAAATTACATGAGCCAATATTTTATTCATAATGGAACATAGAGAACATAAATGTTTAAAAATAAAATTTTATCCACAAAATAAGCTCATAACTAAATATAACAAAATAATTTGATGCCTGCTACAGGTCTCAAAAAAGTTGGGACGGGTGGGTGTTTACCATGGTGTAGCAAAACTGTTTAAAGACGTCTGGGCATTGAGGTCATGAGTTTCTGGAGTTTTGGTGTTGGAATTTGGTCCCATTCTTGCCTGATATAGGTATCCAGCTGCTGAAGAGTTTGTGGTCGTCTTTGATATATTTTTCGTTGTATGATGAATCGCCAAATGTTCTGTATAGTGTAGGTGAAAGATCTGGACTGCAGCCACACTAATTCAGCATCTGGACTCTTCTACTACGAAGCCATGCTGGTAATAGCTGCAGTATGTGGTTTTGCATTGTCCTGCTGAAATACACAAGGTCTTCCCTGGAGCATATGTTGCTCTAAAACCTTTATATACCTTTCAGCATTCATAGTGCCTTCCAAAACACGCAAGCTGCCCATATCGTATGTACTTATGCACCTGCATACCGTCAGAGATGCTGGCTTTTGAAATGATGCTGAAAACATGCTCAAGAATGTCAAATTTGGACTCGTCTGACCATAGAACACTTTTCCACTCTGAAACAATGCATTTAAAATGAGCCTTGATCCAGAGGATACTACAGCGCTTCAGGACAATGTTCATGTATGGCTTTCTTTTTGCATGATAAAACTTTGTCTTGGAATCTGCAGATTGGCACGGTGGAATGTGTTTAGTGAAAGTGGTTTCTGGAAGTATTCCTGGGCCCATTTAGTAATGTCACACCCTCTTCTAGAGGGCCTGAAGACCACAGGGATCCAACAAAGGTCTTCGTCCTTGTCCCTAACGCACAGAGATTTCTTTTGATGATGTTACGCACTAAAGATTATGAGATTTGCAAAGCTTTTGCAATTTGAGTTGAGGAACGTTGTCTTTAAAGTATTCCACAATCTTTTCACGCACTCTTTCACACAAAATTTCTTGCTTTTTCAGCCCTTTGTTGTCCCCGTCCAGACTTCTTTGAGACCTGTAGCAGGCATCAAATTTGAAATGAGCTCTTTAACTGGATAGAAATGTAACATTTCTCAGTTTAAACATTTGTTATGTTCTCTATGTTATATTGTGAATAAAATATTGGCTTATGTGATTTGAAAGTTTTTAAGTTTTCATTTTATTCAAATTTAAAAAAACGCTTTTTTCGATTCGATTAGATTTTTGGGTATTGGGATTTTCAATTCAATTTGATTCAATTGCATTCAAATGTACTGTCTAATTTATTTCAAGCAGCTATTTTTTTTTTCAAAGATTTTGAAGTATTAAAAACTACTGAAAGTGCTGTGCAACATGTTGTTGACTTTTTAACTGTCATGTCGCA
>JAOVVA010000002.1:21787645-21803163 GCA_028565275.1 Leiocassis micropogon | reverse complement strand
GTACGTGGGCTTCAACCTCAAATAATAATAATAATAATAATATCACTGATTACATTAAAGATCATCAGATTATTTTTAGCTTTAAACCTTTTAACTATTTCTACAAACTCTTTATCATTCTTTTTGTTAACACCATGGATCTCGGTGACAATTTGTACTTTATAAAACGTCTCTATGCTTCATAATGAACAAAATAATTGAGTAAAATTGCTATGATGTGGAGGGCGTCGGAGGGAAGGTTGTGTGTGTGAGCTGTGGGAGTGATTGTGCACACTTACGGGAGGTTTTTCCTGTTCGGAGACAACGTGGGTTTATTAAGTGAAACACAAAATTACTAATGAAACAAAGACAAACATATACAACAAAGATATTCTCTTTTTTTCTTTTCTCTTTTTCTTTTCAGTTTTCTCTTTTCTCTTTTCTTTTAAAAATGGTACATAATATAATATAATATAATATAATATAATATAATATAATATAATGTTCAAATCGAAAAAGTTGAGTGAGGAAGTACTGTAAGTTACCCCTTAAATACTGACCTTTGCACCGGCCCCTGTAGGCTAATGTCAGCATTTCATCCTTGCATTTTGCCCTCTGTAGGTCACAGATTGTATCATAACTGCGTCCATCTGAGCCACACACCGGTTTAGCTGGAGTCTTCGAGCAGCTAACTGCACAGTGACTGTCTCTATCCCCAATCAACCACTACACACACACACACACACATACACACACACACACAAGATATTTGACACAATTAGATGAATCTCCAAACATACTGTATATACCAGAAATATAAAGAGTTTCACTATGAGACAAAAAAGAGAGCACCCTGATCCCATCTGTGCTGCTACCATTTAGATGAATCATGTGTCTGGAAAAGCTGAATCCAAATTGCTGAAAGTGCTATTACTAGTGACGTACTGAACATTATCCAAATAAAAGAGAAGAATTAATAGATGGATCTATTCAGACCAGGTAGATAACTACAGATGCCGCGTCATATGTTTCACACAAACCGAACATTCATGAAATTTCTCCCAGATGAGCATAACTCAGCAGAACAGAGGCTGTAAATCAGCAAGCAGACAACAATAATGGCGCTTTGCTCCGAATTAGACACAGTTAGGGCTGTTGTTCTGGGAGTAATGACCACAAATTATTCTTCTCCCACAGATCCCTCAAACATCCAAACAGTTCATACTTCAGCATCTAATCCTCCAGTTAAATAAATCCTTAATGTCATGTGAAGAGTGAGAGATCCTCACGACGGGCTGTGCTTAACACCAAATTCATTTTTTGTTGTTTTGCTCTCCGGTGGCTAGTCGATCAGCAGGAGTTTAACTCCGACTCGAGGCTTGAGTTACACTCAAGACACGCGGCTTGATTAAAAACAGCTGACCTGACATCGCTCTTCGGCGATACTGCACTCCTCCGAATGAAAAAAGCAAATTGCTTAAGCTCTTGGTGGGTCTGGGTTTACATTCGTCACTCTTGTAACTACATACCTCTTCTATTAGCTTCACTGTACTTGCTGAATCATTCGCAGTTCATACTGAACAATATACCCTTGCCTTACTGAGAAATAGATGTAGCCATTTGAACTCTTAAGCTGGGTTTTACGCTGCATTTTTCCTCCAGCCCTACAGACAAAAATCACACGTTGTAAAAGAATTCTCAAATGCCACGGCGCTGGTTTAAAAGTCACCAGTGGGAGAACTCCAGAGGAAGGATTCATAAGAACTCATAAGACAGCTTCAAATACATAAGAAAGCAAGCAAAATGTTAACGCAGACTGCTAAACTGCAGAAGAAGAGCGCATGTCTTTGTATGTCTCCAGTCATGACAAGTCTAAATAGACAAAAGCACAAAAAGAATGTCCTGTATCCTTCACTTTGAACAGTTAGCACTAATGTTCTATGAGCTATAAATGGCTCCAAAGTCATTTCTGTTGGCACAAAATGATCTCTATTATACGAATTATCATGCCACTATTTAGCAACCTCATTTTCCTCACAAGCTTGGATCATGGTGATCGACAAGATAGTAATTTTCTTTAATCTGAGGTCTATTGTTAAAGGACCTTCATATAACATGACAAGCACATCATCACACAAACTGTTTTCGAAACAAGAATTGTAGCAAGAAATAATCGCGTAACAGACAATAAAACCTGCTTTAATCTACAATCCATCTACTTTAAGCATATAAAATAATCTCTTTACTCTCTATTTACCTTAGAACTACGCATAATATTAGATAGCCCAGATAAACATTAACACAAGACATTAGCATAATGTAAAACCTAACAGTTTCTGCTCTGCAGATAACACAACTGATTACCAGTTCCACGGTCAGCTGTACTGTACATGCCCGCGGATTAAGTTTTAGATGGTTTGCTTTAGATCATGGGAAATCCTTTCCTTTCTCCATATTCTGTGCTTCATGCCATTCTTATACAAGATGATATTTGACTTATTTATACACGTTCAAGTCAAACCAGAACTTTTAACACCCTGTTCTTTATTTCTCTATATAACCCCCTGCTACACTAATGCACTTATCCCAGTGTTTTACTAGTCCTTGGATACCATCAAGGTAGAAAGTTTTCTCAGTATGCCGGAGACTGCTTTCCATCTGAAACCCTGGCCTCCCAGGAACTCCGTGTGGAAATGGTTTGGAGCGAGGTCAGGACTGTACGGGGGATGTGGCAGTAACTCCCAGCAGAGTTCCTGTAACGTGCAAGTGGTGTTGGTAAATTATTGTATTTACAGTACAGTTCTCACAGACAGATGAGTCTCTTCCGCAAGTTGGTGTCAATTTATCTGTCGTTTTTTTTCCAAGGAGCAGGCGTTCCAGTTGTCTGAATGTTCATGTGAACGACTGTAGTGGGCTCCGAGCCACCTCGGCCGGGATTGTCATTCAAGGACGTGCAACCTTCTTTAAAATGTTTGCACCATTCAAATATTTTACTGCGGCTTAGAGTCTCATCTTTAATATTATTCTTCTAAGTTATTCTTTGATTTTCATAGATCAGGCGTTCCATTCGCTGAATGGCTCCAAGTCACTTTATCCTGGATCATCAATGACCTTTAAAACGTTTGCAGCATTTAAATATTTTAATGAGGCTAAAAGTCTCATCACTGTACTGTGCTGAATGTTAATCAGTTTTATGCCTTCATTAACAAAAGATTTCATAACAAGTCCCAGTTTGACTTGAACGACACTTGTATTTGTTATATTACTGAATTTTAAAACACAACGAAGCTGCTTTTATAGAATAGTAATCAACAACAGAGTCATGGATTGATTATTCCTCTTTTAACATTTCCCAATGATAGTCTTTGATATTTATTGCTTGGCGTTCCTGCTAGTTCCTGCTCCATTTTCACGCAGCAGCAATAAAGTCATTCTTTCACCCTCCTCTCATTGACTCCTAATGGACTAATCCAGCTTGTCACCTTACTGAGATTCTGCAAAGCGCTCCATTTTGAAAGTTCTTTCCATGTTGTAAAAACATACATCTTTACCTCTGACTGTTACAAAGCTCAGGGATGTTAACTGGTACTGAAAACTCCTTCAAAAAAGTTACATTTTACATTTCCATTTGATAAATATAAAGTCCCTGTGTAGGATAAAGTGTTAGAACTAGTTTAAGCTATTGTTATAGAAAAAAAATCAGCATCTTCTGACCAATCAGATTACAAAACTCAACCTTGCTGTTGTAGAAATTGTTTTATTTGTGTAATAAGTAATATTTTTATTCCATGATAATTATGTATTCCGTAGCAGTACCATGATGTACCTGCAAGTTCCACTTAATAAATAAAGCTTATGGCAAATCTTTCATCCCTATATAAGTTATTTTCAACCAATATAAAAGTGTCGTGTTTAGGGCAGGCCCAATGCAGTAATGGAAGTCATACAGAGTCCGTGAGACAGACAGACGAGAGGAAACACATTAGCATTTTCCGGTTAGACAAAAAGGTTCCAGCGGACATGAGCTATTTGTAAGTATATTCGTCTGGATACGGGCTGTAGGAAGTGTTACCATATAAGGAATCAGGAAGCGCAATGAGGGGGAGGTTGTTTTATGGGCACAGAGGCATGGGAAAGTTCACACAATACCTTAAAAACTTTACACTCAAAACCTTAACGCAAATATGAAAATTGTCAAATTGAACTTAGCACAGACACACACCAAAGACACACGGCAATCTAAGCAATATCTAATGGGCACTCACAGCGCCAGGGACTTTTTTGGAACAAGGAATTTGTGAGAGACATTAAGACAGTACTGAATAACAGCAATCCTAACGGTTATGAAATTTAAAGTCACAAACCAAGATGAATCAAGACCTGATGAAAAACTTTACTAGAATCAAAATTTACTGTTTGGTTAGCATTGTACAGTAGCATAGTATGTATACATAGTGATCCATGTTTTAAGTCAATCACTAGGGACTTCCTAAAACTTAAACATGAACGTGAAGGTCATTGCAAACCACATGGTCAGTCAAAGTCAAGTAGCAGAATCTGGGGCTCGGAGGGGAATAAAGAAGTCCAAATCCAAGGTCTCAGTAAAAGTTTTAATCACATTAGCTAGGACCCAAGTCCAGTACATCGTCACTGGAATATAAAATGTGTTTCTCCTGTATGTTTTGGGGTACTCTATATGGCAAATATTTGTGGACACCAAACCATTATACTCATATGAGAGCCTTTCCAAACTGCAAGTCTCCAGAACAAAATTGTATAAGATGTCTTTGGATGTTCTGTCAGAATTGTTTACTTTTGTTTACACTCACTTATGAGTTTATATACCTTCACCATGTTGCTGTCTACTTATTTTCAGACCACCACCTCCCTGTTCCCGGCCCCGCCCTTTTCCTTTGTTTGATTTGCCGCCCTTTTTTCAGACCACACAAACTTCCTGTTCCACTCCTTACCCATCAAGGGACTGTACACCCTACTTAGATCACTAGCTTTCCATTTTAGGCTATTTGGGATTCAACCCTAGAACCCAGAAGTTAGCTGATATTCTAAAGTGTAATAATTGTAAATATAAAGAAAAACTGACAAGATTCACAAGAACGTCCACCACTCACATGTTTTATTCTCCTCACCTTTTGGCTACATAGTTCTGGTAAGAATGTATGTACAGTACTATGTACTTTCACCCCTGTTAATTACAATAACTGTCTGTCGCTAACTGTCGGGTCGCCAGCTCTGCCAGTCGCGGGTTGGTCAGTTCCACCAGTTGCAGAAGGATATGTGCTGGCCGAGCAAAATAGCTGGTTAAATAAACAAACAAATCATGATCTCTTGGTAATTAATGGTGTTTGTTGAATTGTTGTATAAAAGTTGTATATTGCTGATATTCAACACAACAGCACTCGCTCTCATGTGATAATGCTTAATTGACAAGTCCCTGCAGCCATCTAAACCAGTGGTCCCCAACCATCTAAACCAGTGATCCCCAGCCATCTAAACCAGTGGTCCCCAACCATCTAAACCAGTGGTCCCCAGCCATCTAAACCAGTGGTCCCCAGCCATCTAAACCAGTGGTCCCCAGCCATGTAAACCAGTGGTCCCCAGCCATCTAAACCTGTGGTCCCTAACCACTGGCCCACAATCTAATACCATGTGGGTCATTTGGTACTGATAAAAAAACATTTTTTTCTAAAAAACTTTTTTATTTAGAAAAAAAAAACGCTCATCTCGGTCACGTGATACAGTACATAAAAAATTAAGTCCACAAGCTAGCAAAAATGAATAACAAACAAATGCCTTTGGAGGGCAAAAGGCCCAATGGGGAGACGGGAAAAAAAGAGCCTACGACTTCCAAGAAAAAAAAAAGCTGCATTTAAATGACAAAATCAGGAGTCCTACTAAAAATATGGGTTTTTCACTACAGGTAACCAACCCGCTCTGCTTGGCCCGCCTTTATTATCGGTGAGGAATTTATCCTGCCCGCCGCTAAGGGTCTTTGCCGTGAACTTCTGGGAGAGGCTGCAGTTAAAAAGATTCCTCTTTCGGCTAGCACCGTCACTCGGCAAATTGAGGATATAGCAAAGGACATTTAGACGCAGTTGCTGGAGAGGATTAACGAGTCACTGTGGTAGATGAGTCTACTGATATTGACATAAAGGCAATTTTTTTTAGCTGTTTCTATGCCGAACCGTGAAAATATTGTTTTACATGAAATCAGTCTGTGGCGTGAAAAAGGTTGGGTAAATCTTCAAAAAGCACATATGAGAATGGTGGTGAGATGTCCACACTCCTTATGCCATATAGTGTATAGTAAATATAAGAAAACATTTGGACTGAGGCATTTTGCTCCCTGTGGTTTGGAATCTACATCTACTTAGCTGAACTCCCTCTGCAGTCCACTAGTTAGGAACTGCTAGACGATCGCAGTCCACCCTGTAATGGAGGTGAACTGTAATCTGTTTGAGTGTGTTACGGCGTGCACCTGTGATGGACGTGCGCCCCAATCTGTTGTCGCTCCTCGCTCACTCCGTAGGCTCCCTACATAGGCAATCCCACCCCTCCCCCCACCTCCTTCTGCAGGTGCACGAAGGGGCGGGGCACCAGGTCAGGACGGCTGGTGATAATTAATGTTAATGGACCTCTGGCTAAACTCCACATTATAAAAGCAAAGCACGTAGTGCAGGGTCTGGGAAGAATGCAAAAAGTCATGCGGTGGAGCTGTAGAGGAGTGGCATGCGAGGCGAGACCAGAATGCCGCCCTTTGATCTCTGCGACATCAACCCAATAGAACACCTTTGGGATAAATTAGAGACGGAGACTGCGAGCCAGGCCTTCTCGTCCAACATCAGTGTCTGACCTCACAAATGCGCTTCTGGAAGAATGGTCCAAAATTCCCATAAACACACTCCTAAACCTTGTGGAAAGCCTTCTCAGAAGAGTTGAAGCTGTTATAGCTGCAAAGGGGGCGGGGCCAACATCATATTAAACCCTATGGATTAAGAATTGGATGTTACTCAAGTTCATATGCATGTGAAGGCGAGCCAATACTTTTGACTATATGGTGGCATGGTGACTTAATGGGTAGCACTGTGGCCTTGTACCTCCAGGATCCTCCAGGGATTGATTCCCACCTCGGGTTTGGTGTGCAAGGAGTTTCCATGTTCTCCTTGTGCTTGGTGGGTTTCCTCCAGGTACTCCGGTTTCCTCCCTCAGTCCATAAACATGCAGATCAGGCTGATTGGCGTTCCCAAATTGCACATATCTGAGTGTGAATGTTTACAGGAGGTCCTACTATGGTTGTAAAAAAAGGGAATAAATACAATGGTCACTACTAACCTCCATGATCCCTGGTTGGATGGATGGCTATAGCAGGTTTGTTGTTTCTTTATTTAAAAAGATCTGCAGTCAAATTTGCAACTGAACAGACACATGTAAATTGGTGTGTGTGTGTGTGTGTGTGTGTGTGTGTGTGTGTGTGTGTGTGTGTGTCTTTCCCATACATACTTTGATTGATTGTACTTTCATTCATACTTCATCACCTCTACATCTGACTTAAGTTTAAGTTTTCAGTTCTAGTTTCTGGGCCACAGGAGGACAGAGCAGCAGACTTCCATATTGTGCTAATTAAACACCACACAATGTTACACTCAAGTCGTATTAGTTTAGTTGGAGAGAAACAATAGAGATCTTGATAATGATGAGGCCACCCAGAAAACAGGAAGGAGTCAGGCCATCTGAGAGAAGGGGATTTGGGAAAATATGAAGCAACACACAAAGCCTCTAAAGTTTACTAATAGAAAGAGACAGCAGAGGACTTTTTTTTAATCTCTATTATGGCAGGAATTAGTGTTTTGAAGGAAGTATTTGCTAGACCTTACCCTCTCCAGCTGGCAGCTCTCGTATGATGGGGCGTGAGGATCGCCAGGGGACCAAGTACGGAGGAAAAATTATACCTTAAATACGTGAATGGACTTTTAGCCTACACATGAATCCTAGTAAAGACTGATCAATGAACATATATCAAACAATCAACAAGTCATACGTTATGATGTCCACGAATAGTGATGAGTTCTGATCAATAATTAAATAAGTTCTGCAGGAAGTTTCTATTGGACTCCATCTTAGACAGAACTAATCTGAAACTGGAGCTTTGCCTTTCGGGAAAGACTTGACCATGTGCCCAATCTTAGTGGGGTTTGAGCAAATCAAGGTGAGGAATGTATCTGTCTGGCCACTTTTGCTAACATAAATTAGTTTTGATAGCTTATTCACATTAACACACAGAGGAATTTAAATAAACTTACAGTCTTGCGGTTTTTCGCTAATGTTAACACACTAAAACTGGAACTATGCACGTAATGGCGAAACCTTGAATAAACTCATGTGCTAACAACAAAACCCTCAGCACAATTCCTTTGTTCCAATCAAGGAGCAATTTGAAATCACTTTTTCCACACGCCTACACACAAAATCCCATCATTTAAGACAATTTTCATTATCAAGCTTTGCTTGTTCAGAACGTTTCAATTATCTGTCAAAGCACAAAAGAGACCTCAGGTGACCTCTACTGTGATGGAGAACAATAGAGTAAGAAAAGGAGCTGTGTGTGTGTGTGTGTGTGTGTGTGTGCATATGTATGAGGTGGACAAGAATAAGCTAATATTTTAAAATACGTAATCAACCGGTGACCATGTCTGGAAGTGGGCGGAGATTCACTGTGCCAGGGCAAACCCGATATTTTTGGCATCTCCAGATCAAAATCATATTGCTTTCATGTAGTCTATAGACAAAAAAAACCTATTGAATCATTTCAAACCCAATTTTTTTGCAAATCCAAACTGAACCACATGCAGAGGTGGTTTGAAATCAGATTCAAATTGGATTCATAAAGATGTATCTCTGGATGCTCTACTGACTCAAATCAGATTTCAAAGTCCATTTTGTCACTCGCAGTCCGATGCGGTCCAACAATTCCACACAATCATGTGGCATGGCACATGAATCCCTTGTTGAAAAACGAGCAGGAAGAATGAGATGGAAATCATTTTTTCAATTTTTTTTAAGAAAGTTAACTTGCTGTGTTTCGGGAGTTTTTCTGCTTTTGAAAAGTATGTGAAAGTGCGTCTAAATTACCCAGGATTCTTAGAAGAGCATCTGGCTGAGCCACAGTGTGGAAATGGAGAACAATAGTTCCTGGACAGAGGATAAACTGAAATGTGTCGTAACACTTTGGGGTGGGTGTTTGAGTACAGACAAAGCTGAAGGGAACGTCTAGGAACAGGGTGATATATATGAGGAAATATCTCTCTGCATGCAAGCCTCTGCCATTGTTACGCGGTATCTCATGCAGATTTGGGCTGCCAGTCTGAACAGAGCCAAATCTGATCTGATCGCTTTCAAATAACAGTGTGGACACTCACTAAAGATAAGATTTATGAAATGAATCAGATTTGCCTGCAGTCTAAACAAGGCCTTAAAGATGAGAGTAAATGAGTAACCACTTCAGTATTTTTCTATATTGTCCACAGTAACGTATCATTAGATGTGCCTGTGAATTTGTTTGCGTGGAATTTAATTGCACGCTCATAAGAACATTTAAAATAATGTACAGCGCCGTTTGTTGACTTTTGGAATGAACTAAAATTTTTACGTGTTACCGTGAAGTGCACAGAATGAAGGTGTGAGATCGTGTTTATTAAGTAGATTCCAATTACACACTCATAAGCGCGTATTAAATAATTTACAGCGCCATCTGTTGAATTTTGAGATGTATAGTAATAATGACCTCGTTTCAAGGTCGATTTTTTTCATGATATGATGGCGTTTTCCATTTAAATTTCAAAGTAGCATATCTTCTCTTCCTGTGGGCCGATTGCGATGAAACAAGGCCTATATGTTACCTCAAGCTCGGCCAAATACACCTGTAAAAACCCCATTAAAATTTGTTCAGTAGTCTTTTAGGTGATGTGTGCACAAACAACCAGACAAACAAAAATACCAAAAACCATCTTGATGTGTTCTATTACTCATCTTACTGTATGTTCCCCCCAATTTTTTTTTTTTCCGCAAATACAGAAACGCCAACTTTACAGTTTTAATATACAGTATTTACAGTATAAGTATCCGTGATTACAGTATACTACTGAAATGCACAGCATATAGTAATATTTTTAGTGTCTTACATTTATGTCTAGCCTACGACATGTGCAGGAACTTCAAATATGAGTCATCCTACACAACACACCCAAGGCTACAAAAGTAACTGGGTCAGCCTTACCAACACTGATCATGTCCTATGCCAAAACAAATGGAGCAACTCTTTCATGTCCCATTTGAGATGAACCCTGACCGAGTAAAGAAGCTGCACTATCGATGAGTGATCCAGTGCATTCTCGCAGTACTCTGTATACTGTATGTTCACTATGCAGTTCAGTGTTCCTGTATGTTTTCACTCTCAGAATGTTCTTGATGTGATTTGATTGCTTCCCCATACAAGTATATTTTCATTGAGGAGGTGTGATTCAATCTCAAGACCAGGCAGAGAGAAAATAACATCTTTGGTCACTGCATTGATTTCCCTGGCCTGTATGGGAGAAATAGGCCCATGTGTACAGCTATAATTCAAGGTGGTGTCAGCTATGGTCTCGATATTACAGCCCATTTGCTTATATTCCTTAACCGCCCAACCCCCGTCCCCCAGAAGTACCGAGCCTAGACCAATGCCGGTTGGGAGAGTGTAAGTTTCCACCACAATGCTCAGGTCCACAACGGGTTCGGCATCCACCCATGCTTTTCAGTCCATTATTTGGCACCACATTCCCCTCTATCAATAGCATAGAATTTTTTTTTTTTCAGACCAAGTCTTTGAGCATAGACTTGGTCAAAACCAATGAGCCTATGATCTTACTCCAGGTAATGGAAGTGCCATGTGGTGATCTTGGTGCAGATGCCTTCCAGGTCTGGATCTGTCATTCACTGGTAATTTTTCCCCCACTGTATGGCCAGGAAAAATCATGACAACAACCTTTATATCGACTGTAAATTTGCACCCTAATACAGCTATCCAATCACGGGCAAATTATGAGCTCATGGAAGCAGAAAGGGCGGATAGCGTTTTCCTCCAAACGTGGAATAACGAACCATAACAGGTAAAAAAAGATGCGGTCAGCGGCTTCACGTGCTTCGGCGGAAGCATACGTTTGGCTACGCTCTCCCTGGTTGGTAGCTATCATTGATGTGGAGTGCTGAAAGACCACTTGAAAAAGGATAGAATGCCGAAACTCTCACTCATCATCTTCTGTACCGCTTAACCCTGCATACAGGGACCCAGGGGAGGGGGGGGAGGGGGGCTGGAGCCTATCCCAGGAGACTTAAGCACATAAGGCGGGATACACCATGGATGAGGTGCCAATCCATTGCAGGGCACACACTCATTCACACACTACGGGCAATTTGGGAACGCCAGTTAGTCTAACATGGCCGGGAATCAAACCTGGACGTGCAAGATGCTAACACACCAAAACTTTAAAAATAACTATTTTTACACAGTTTTTTTTACATTTGAACATGCATACAGTCTTTTGATTCTTGTGTTTTCAATTTTATCGGTGAAATCAGTCCTCAATAAATCCTATTCATGTGACGCCTGTGTAAATCATTTTGATGGAAAAATCAGTTTTGAGAAGAAAGAACATGGTTTGGAATGGATGAACACATTCTGCATGAGATTTGTTGCAGTTTTGGCGAAAGTGCTTTGTGTGTAAAGTTTTGAGAAACGGAGCTATGGTTTCAAGAAATGCATTTATACGACTGAGAAAAGAAAAGAAAAATATGCAGCACTATGGAACAATAAATTGACACATTATATTGCATATCTTCTGCTTTTTCTGCTTTTACAACCATTGTATTCATTTCTAACATCTCCATAACTGTCTGTTTGATTCCCTGATCTCATGTCTGCTGTTGGTGACCCTGAAACCCATTAAAGTCCATTATTACTCAAAAATCGGGTCAGAGCATCAAGAGGAGAGGAGATAAAAAAAAAAAAAAGTCCTCTAGATCAAGGAAACATGCATGCTTATTATGCACAAAGTATGTTTATTGTAGTGTCCGAGAGCGGTTTGAGCATATGGGGTAAATCTTTCATGTCAGCCCAAAAATATTTTCTTAAATCCTCTTTGTCTTTGCTTCTTCTTCTTCACTTTCTCACCAAGAAAAGGCTAAGACCTGACGAAAAGTAATGTCTTGTATGAAAAGTTACACAAGTATTATCATATCACAAGTACGCTTGTATGAAAAGTTCGATGAAATATGCTCGCATTACTAAAATATTTACACAGACCCAGAAGAATAAATCATTAAAAGTTATCAGCCATAGCTTTTCTCACATCCATCCAGGCATCCATCACAATTTCCCCTTATAATTCCTGCACACGTCGCGTAAGGTCAGGTTGCTGTAGTGAACCCCTGGCTTCCTATATCTTGTCGTGTTTCATAAAATGTAATGAGGCTTAACAAATAACAAATGTGGCAGAAAAAAAAAAACAGATTTTGCAATGATACACTTCTCGAGGGGAAAAAAAAAAAAACGGCGTGCTTTATCCTGTTGTAATAGAAGGCTCTGGGAGGCTGGCAATCTCGCCGGCGTTTCCCACAGTGTGCCATATCACTCAGCTGATACCCACTGCTATCTCTCTACAGCAAAATGCCTTAGCACTGACCCAGAACACATTCTCTGTGTCAAAAAGCCTCCCTGATCCAAATCCCAGCTGTCTTTCATTGTGTATCGAGTACACAGCCAGCCTTCTATCCTCTCTCTCTCTCTCTCTCTCTCTTTCTCTGTCTCTCTTTCTCTCTCTTGCTCGTGCGCTCACACACACCTTCTCCATCATTCAGTCTTTCACTCTTTTTCAGAGACTCGGTCCAACAGAGCTGTCTACCTTCTGTCTTTTGGTGGAAAGAGTCAGTAAGTCACACTAGAGAAGACACTGTTAAAAGCAGGCTGTAAAAAGTTATACTACATGTACAAGAACGTACTCAATCTTTCTCCCTATCACACACACACACATACACACACACACATGGTGCATTTGCAGCTTGGGTGTTTTTTGAAGTGCACTAATTAAAAAGAGAGGTGGGAAACGAGAAGAGTTGCACTCGGTATCTGTAAGACTAGGAGAATGCACTCTTGGCACACACACACACACACACAGACACACACACACTTGCCTGTCTGCTTTTGTTCTCCGTACAGCTTTACAAGGCTTTCGGTGATGCACTTACACAGGTATGCCGGAGTCCCGGCGTCTGAGCTCATCAGTAATTTACACGTTAGTTTTTATGACCCCGATGTGAGCTTTCTCTAATGGGTGCTTAAACAAATGCGCGACCTCCATTTAAAGCAACATGAAACAGATTAATGAAAACATCGTTCGTTTGCTTTTTTTTTTTTTTTTTTAAGGCCTGGGAATCACAAGGCTAGGAATCCGTAACATTGTTTTGAGTCAGATTTGAGTAAAAAATGAATTATTCAGGGGTTTGTCATGGAAAATTTTACACGCTAAACTGACTTTAAAGAACAGAACATATTCGAGCATCTATCACAGATGTGAATCTGTTCGTGTGGAGCTTTTTACAAACCAGTGGCCAGGATTAAATTATACTATGGAGATGAAATCACAAGTAGAATCTTTTGGTTTTCAATGTTTGCTCTGAAACATATGATCATATTCTGTTGTAATGCAGCCAAATGCCCAGATGTTCTTGCTTTGTTTTTTTCATGATGTCTTGATATCGCATTGAGTGAAAATATATTAAATATGGGAACATTCATTTAAGATTTATTTTTCGGGAGATTTACTGTTATGCAAACAGTGTTCTTCAGACTGAATAGTTTTTCGTGAGCTTGAAATTGTCTTATTCCTTTTCACAGATTATTTGCTTTCTTTCGTGAAATTAATGCTTCAAATTAGAAATCAATGGTCTCTAAATTAAAACAGAATATTTTACAACTGTACCGAATGTATTTAAGTCAATTTCACTTGCCAGGATTTTTATTTATTTTTTCTTTAAGGTATTCAGTTCACCCCACTGGCATATACTACAGCACTTACAAGCATAGTTATATTCACCTTTGCATTTATTCATCCGGCAAGTGTATTTATCCAAAGCAATGTCCAAATGAAGCAGAATGCAATCCAAGCGCAGAACCGTTCAAGGAACCGACATTTAAAGTTTTGGCCCAAAAAATCAAGTACAAGGGAAAGCACAAATCAGTTAAACACACACCCACACAGACACATGTGCGAAACCCAAGTTGTCTGGAGTAAGACCGGCCACACAGCAAAACCCATCAACAAAAAGGTCTCTGGTCAGGTTGTCTGTTCAATGTTTGCGATCCACAGAAATGTTCAGCATGACGCGGACTAATGAACTGCTTAACTGGTTTATTTCGGAATTCTGTAATACATCCTAAAGCTCAGAGAGTTTCTTTATGACGATGATGATATTACGTTGGTGACACTACTGAAAAACCAAAGGTATTCAAAATGTGCCTTTATTAATCTAAACGCTAAATAAATCTAAAATTAATCACTTTGAGAACATTAGCATGCAGCATGTCAAACACTTCAAGTAAGAAGCTAAAACGAAAAACATGAAATGAAGGTATGTGGACTTCACCATCAGAAAGGTTTTCCTTCATCTTTAAACAAGTGACTTTAATAATGGGTTTAATAGTGTGTGTGTGTGTGTGTGTGTGTGTGTGTGTGTGTGTGTGTGTGTGTGTGTGTGCATGTATCAGTACCAGTCAAAAGTTTGGACACACCTTCTTATTTAATATTTTTCTCTTTTATTTTAATTGTAATAAAATGTCACAAAAGTTCTCTTGCCAAGGCACACCTGTGAATAGAAAACCATGACGTGAATCTGATGATAGACTGTAGCTACTTTGGACACTGTAAAATATATATTCTAGTTTTATTCTATTCAATATAAATTTCTACTGATAAACACTTTTTCATGCACTACATAATTCCATACGCGTTACATACAGTATTACAGAGTCAGTACATCTCTTTACCGTACGGGCCAAACATTCTCATCAGTTCTTTTCTCTTGATGTACTCACTTTTCCAGAATGTAAATAAATGCAAGTCATTCAAATCAATCAACTGCATTGGTTTTCGCATCATTGAAATTTCAATCATCTTTGTCTAATGAATCATTTATGCAATAAATCCTTGATATAATATCCCTCTTTACTATATGTATAACTCTATGACAATGTAGCTGTATTTGTTTACTACACCTGTAACTATTTTAAAAACGGAATGAAATATGGCCTGAAGCAATAGTTGTCATTATTATTATTATTATTATTATTATTATTATTATTACAGTGCAACCTTGGATTACGAGCATAATTCGTTCCGGAAGTGGGCTCGTATTCTCAAATTATTCGTTCCACAGCCCAAAAAAATAAATACATAAAAATAATTAACACAAAATATAAAGTAAAAATAAAA